>OY992887.1:43539461-43579461 GCA_963921405.1 Cepaea hortensis | reverse complement strand
CAGAAAGTTTCGAAATGCGCTAACAGTCGTAAAAACAATTCCCAATGCAGACTGTTACAGTGTCACAGATTAATTACAGGCAGACTGAGGGTAAAGTTAAAGAAAGTTAAGTATACAACCAGAAACACTAAATATGATTTGTGCAAATTGAAAACTGACAAAGATAAACTGACAAGATAATTTTAACATAGCAATAAAGAACAAATTTGATATGTTGTCTGATCTAGAGATCCTATTTCAAGATGTGGATGATCAATGGAAAATGTTGAAGAATTCAATCAGTTTAGCTGCAGAAAAAAACTATTCCAAAATTAAAGAAAGTGGGTCGTCAGACATGGATGACTGAAGAAATTTTACAGCTAATGGAAACAAGAAGACAGAACAAAAATAATCCTGCCAAATATAAAGAAATTCACAGAAAAGTCAGAACATTATGTAAGGAGGCAAAAGAAGCATGGCTTGAGAAAAATTGCATAGAAATTGAAACACAACACAACAGTTAAAATACCAAACTAATGCACAAAAGAATTCAGGAGCTTATTAATCAAAGAACACATACATCAGCAGGCTGCCTAAAGACAAAAGATGGAAAAATCATAATAGAAAAAGATCAGATGTTACATGTATAGTCAGACTATGTGAAATACCTTTATGATGATAACAGAGAAGAACAGTATAATATTCAAAATAATAATGAAGGACCATCAATTTTGAAGATGGAGGTTCAGAATGCTCTTAACCATATGAAATCTGGCAAGACCCTCGGTTCAGATAGCATCACAACATAAATGATTAATGCTTTAGAAGACTACGGAATAGATAAATTTACCAAACTCCTGAATACCATATATGATACTGGAGATATACCTCAGGAGTTATGTAATTCTATATTTATTGCAACCCCGAAGAAATCAGGAGCCTTGGAATGTGATCAACATTGACCAATTAGTATAATGAGTCACATCACGAAGATTTTGCTAAGAAAAACCAATGAACAAGTCCTTCAAGAAACAAATGAAGATCGTAAACTGATTAGAGACATTAGATGTTGACAGTCAAAATTTTTTGAGTTATGAGAAGAAATGAATTGAAGAACTTGGTGACAACTGGCAAGATCGAAGGGAACAGACCAAGGGGAAGACCAAGAATTAAATACCTGGATGGCTTGGCCACATGGCATGGTTGAGACAGAAACACGGAGCTGATCCACGACTCTGGTGATCGAGTGAGATGGCAGAACATGACCGCCCACTCTTATCGGCATGGCACATAATGGATGGATGGATCAGGAAGCATCTTTTAAACTTAAAAATGTAACAAGGAAGCATGTTCTAAACTGAAAAAAAAAAAAAACCAACCAAAAAAAAAACATTCAAAAGAATGTTGCCTACCTCAATCAATTCAGAGGTAGGAAAGGTAATTTCCTGTGGTGTTTCAATAAATATTAGATAGAAGTTTAGCCAAATACGGTTTATTTTTACTTTGTTTCATAACTATATGTAGGGAGTCAATTTATATAGCCTGCTTCCGTTTCGTAGGAAATGGTAACAATTTCTGTAGCTTGTTTCCCTGTTTGGTAGGAAATGGTAACAATTTCTGCAGCTGCTGCCAGTCAGTGTGTTACACAAACTACTCTCACTGTTGCCACAAATACTCACCTTGTTAAAAATGTCACCCCAGACTTGCCATTAGCAGCTGGTTCTTGCGTTGATGAGTCATCCAACTCTGCAGACCAAAAAAAAAAAAAAAAACCAGAGTGAGAGACAGCTGTGGGCAGTCTGGACTAAACAAATCACATTTTAATATGTGTAGTGTCTTCATTGCACATTTAAATACTTGTGGTATCTTCATTCCACATTTTAATACTTGTATCTCCACTGCACATTTAAATTCTCCACGTCACATTTTAATACTTGTGGTATCTTCACTTCACATTTTAATACTTGTGGTATCTTCACTTCACATTTTAATACTTGTGGTATCTTCACTTCACATTTTAATACTTGTGGTATCTTCACTTCACATTTTAATATTTGTAACTTCACTTCACATTTTTATACTTGTGGTATCTTTAATTAAAATTCTAATACTTGTGGTATCTTGAATTCACATTTAAATATTTGTGATATCTTTACTTTACATTTTAATCTTCACTTCCCATTTTAATACTTGTGGTATCTTTACTTCACATTTTAATACTTGCATCTTCACTTCTTATTTAATACTTGTGGTATCTTCAATTCACATTTTAATACTTGCATCTTCACTTCTTATTTAATACTTGTAGTATCTTCAATGCATGCATCTTCACTTCTTATTTAATACTTGTAGTATCTTCAATGCAAACTACTGAGCGTAATCTTGCCAAGAAATCAACAATCAACTGAAAGATGCTGATGTTGACAGCGACATCCTGTAAAGGATATGCGAACAAAAAAAAAGTATCTTCATTAGAATCTTCCCCTAATATCACGAACAGATAGCTCCAGGGATACTCTATGTTCCTGGGTACAGAGATTGGGTGAAAGATGTGGCCTAGCTTCCCTTCAGGCTGCTGAACCACAAAACATCTCAAAATAACTCATGTCAGATTGGCCTGACATAGAACCTGTTGTGTTGCATAGGGTGAATCTTGGAATGTAAATGAACATATTAGGAAGAATTTGGAAGCAACAGAGATGTGGTTCCTGAGATTATTGTTACAAATTCCTTGGACAGTCAGAGTAACTAACAATGATTGTCTGGAAGAGGCTCATGAAACTAGAATATTATATACAACAATAACCAAGAGACAAACAGCTTTCTTTTTTCATGTATTGAGAGGAGAGGCATTGCAGAAAATCGTGACAACCAGAAAGATCAAAAGGGAAAAGGGGGAGAGGCAGACCAAGAGAAATGATGCTGGATGGATCGAGGCGGTGGCATGGAGGAATATCATCAACAGAGTTGATCCAGAACACCAAAGAGTGAGATCTGTGGAGAGACTAAATGTAGGCCTATGCCAGCTGGCAGGACACATGATGAGATTGTCCTATAAAATTCTCCTCATCTAATCTCATCACGTTCCTCTTGTACTTTGCGGTGTCAAGGTGAAATATAAACAGCGGGAGAGTACCCGCTTATGGGCTTCATGTATCGATACTCCCATGGACTCAGTTATTCCCTGCGTCCATCTTAACCCTTTAAAAATAAAGTTTGTTCATTCGTTCAGTAGCCAAGGTGTTGATGTTCATGACCACAGAGGTTTATTTGAGATACTGCTGGCTTTGAGCTGAAGAATGCAATGGCAGTGAGAAGGAAACCAGCCACCTAGGATATATCAGACATCAGAGTGATGGAAGCAAGCTGGTCACTTCTAACTTATTCTGAGACATCCAAGAACCAGCTGCTAATGTCATCTCCCTTTCCCTAATCTGGGCAGTGGATGCTTACTTGCTTGCTTGCTTGTGTTCATTGGCTTGAGCTCCAACGCAAAGTCCTGTATGTCGGATGAAGGCATCCTGTTGTCCAACATCAGTGTGATGTCATACAGGACCTGAGGTTTGCGTGAGTATCCCTTGTCCCATGTCTGGCTTATTGGTGTGCAGACTGGTGGTTCCTCGCCATCCAGGCAGGCACTCTCCGACTTCGGAGGAATCGGCGATCCTATTGACTTCAGCCAGGACCCCGAAGGGACCTGTTGCCCAGGACGCTCGGCGAGGAAGCGTCAATAGGTCTTGGCCAGTATATAACCCGGCCCTGGTGCCTTGGAAACACCTCTGCGTCCCTGGGCAGTGGATAAAATGCTCAGTCTTCTCAGATAAAAGAAAACAAAATGAGGCCAATGTGCACAAACGCTACATAACCAGTCCGAGATAGGACTCACAAGACAAGAATTAGGGTGAATGAACCCACAAAAACCACGGACCTCAACAATAACCACAGCTGAAGAGGCAGGTTGAACGAGGCCGAATTTGGAATTTTTGTTTTGAAAATTGGAATTGGAATTGGAATTGGTCAATGTGCATGCAGGCTGCACATATTAACCATTTCTTGGTACCTGGATATTGTAAATAGCATACTATGTGGCAAATGGTAGTATAAACTCCAATGTAGAGAAAGCTCAACTGGAGGATTCTGATCATCAGAAGAGGTCCTAATGACATGAGTGTTTTGGCCTCTTTAACTTCTTGACACTCTCTGGGGGTGGTCCCATCAGGGTCAAGACTCCAGTGTGTCTTTCCTTTCTCCTGATGAGGTGTCTCCATGGTGAAGTGGTCAAATAATCTTACTCAGGCTCCGAAGGTTGTGGGTTTGATTCTGGGCCACATCCTTTGGTTCATAAGTGCATTTTTTTCAGACTCCTGGGGAATGTCACTGGAGCTATGGAGTTCGTGCTATGTGTGAAGCTTTCGGCAGTTCACTGCGGAAAGAGACCGAGCCATATGGAATAAAAACCCAGTGCAATTAAGTCAACCTTGTCAACTTTTAAACAACTTTTTTTTTTCTCCTGGTGTGCATTTGTACCCTAATTTCCAGCTTCGAGGTGTAATAATCGCTGGTCACACTAATCTCACAAATACACAGCTATGTGTGCATAGCCATCCCACACTTGAAGAGATGAATATTGTACACCCGGTGCATCACAACCTGCCTAATTACCACTATGAGAAAGCCAACTACTGATCTCCAGCCATTTTGCCCCAGTTGCCACCTCCACCTCGCCGGTTCGTTAAACCCTGGTAGACAACCTTCCCGCCATGTTGCCTTCAATGCACCCTGTCCACAACTGATGAAAACACACTCTACTCACAACAGAATATTCACAGCATGCTCAGCTCCTAGCAGTGGCAGAGTTTCATCCAGTCCCAGGTTCTTCCTCTGCCTGTTTACCCCCAGTGGAGCAAAAACCTTCAACTAACACGTGCCAAACCCTGACATCTTATGCCATCTACTTCTCTGTCTGTTTGTGGTCTCCCACTATTTCTTGTAGCCTGTGGGTCCCAAAGACAAGACTTTCTAGTCATACTATTCACAGGTTGTTTCAATGTGTGTCATATCCAATGCCAGCATCTCTTCCTCACTTTTGATTTATTGCAATCTAGTTACTTCACTCCATTCTTATTCACAGCTGGTTACATTTTGTAGCTAAAGTTTTCTATGGGACAGGATAGACAAACCCACACCAACTCCCCCTAGCCACCATTTATGACATGCATGATGGGTTACAGTGTTACTATTCTGTGCTATTTCTTTGTTACTATTCCTTATTGGCCTCAATAACTTATTCAGCCTCATGGGTATACAAAAATTATAATTTTCTGGAAATTATCTAAGAGAAGGAAGGGAGGGGGGGGGGGGTGTAATGAAGGGAACTGGCCACATTACCTCATATAAAAAAAATCTACCAAATACGAAGATATAATACTTCACATCTTTGAAGTGCCTACCATGGGTTAACAATAAATCTTTTACTTGTAATTTTTTTTTTTTTTGCAGAATGGATTGTCATTAGAGCTAAGTTAAGTTCTTAAGTTAAGTTAAAATAAGTTTCACAGTTGGTGCTGTGATTTTAATGTAATATTGCATCTGCATGCTAATGTGATTAATGAAATCATGAAATAAAATACAGGTCCATTCTGAGATTTCACTGCTTTATTTAATAAGCTTCACTGGTCATGTGGTGATTACAGGTGACTTTCAGCATGATGTTCCACGTGAGTTTATCAGTTCTGAAAATCTGGTATGGTGACTTTCAACATGTCACTTCTTTACTGCATGTTTGTGACTGTCTGCATTATGTTCCATGTGAGTTTATCAGTTCTGAAGACTGGTATGGTGATTCAACATGTCACTTCTTCATTATAGTGACTCAACATGTCACTTCTTCATTGCATGTTTGTGACACACCCGTAAACTTATTCTATGTTCTGACCAATCTCAAAAATTGGCAGGGTTCTTCAACTATTTCTTATATCCATGCTGTGTGCCATTGGTCATCATATCTGTCCACAGGCTTCTGCTGCATGTAGCCTCTGCCTCTCCTCCTCTCCAACTTTCCCACTGACATGATTATCCTTTCTCATGGCATGCCCAAAGAATGTAGATTGTTTTCTTCTAATGTGAGTTTTCTCTGAAAGTTAACTTATTTCAAGATAGCTTCACTACACTTTTTAACTTTTCTATATGTTCTCATCATTCTATAAACCCACATCTTTACAGCATCTACATAATTCTTCATCAGTCTGTTAACTGTCCATGATTCACATCTGTTAATCAGGATTGGCTTGAAATATTTCTCAAGAAATAACAAGGGCAATTATGAAGAGGTAAAGCAAGGAGTAAGACAAGAATGTTTTTTGTCACTAGATCTCTTCTCTCTCTATAGCAAAGTATAGATCAAAGAAAAGCCAGTAATATGTATTGGAATTTAGAATATAAAGAATCAATGATATGCCAATGACACAGTATTGAAGCTGAATAAGTAAAGATTTATAACAACTCTCAAACATTTTAGTAATAGTGTGCAAAAAATGACTTTCATTAAAAATCAAGCAAACAGAAAGAATGGTTACATCTAAGAAAAACATATGTCACAATGTGATATAACAGTTAAAGGGAAAATGCTTAACCAAGTTTATAATTTCAAATACCTAGGGGCAATTATAATATCAGATGGAAGATGTGTGACAGAGACTAAAAGCAAAACAAAAAGGTCAGGGAAAAGCTGCCTTTCAGAAAATAAAAATTATGTTATGCAGTAAGACATTATCATTGAATGTCAGAAAAAGAGTGCTAAAATGTTATACATAAAACCTGTTTTGCTGTACTGTGGGAAATATGGAAACTGAATGAACAAATTAGGAAGAACTTGGAGGCAACAGAGATGTGGTTTCTGAGATAATTGTTGGAAATACCTTAGTCTGTTTGAGTAACTAGTGGCCTGGAACAGGCTAATGAAAGTAGGTCATTATATACAACTATAACATAATAACTCTAATAAAGAAATGGAAAGATAGATAGTGAATTAAAATAAACATTAACACAGTCACACAAACTAATAAAATTGATCAAGAAAGCATAACTCCCCATAAAAAAAAACTTTCTAGAAAGCATGTGGATGCAACTATTATCATTGATAGAGTGATTTTGAGAAAATATCGCAAGGTGGTCAATAAAAAAAAAGGTTTTAAATAACAATAACAAAACATTAAAAATAAGGAAATATTAATGTAGAAATCTGAAATGCAGTTCATATGTCTGCATGTTTTCCCTACATAGCTTCATGAACAAACAAAAGCCCAACAACTGATTCTCTTTAAAAACAGAGACATCTTGTGCATTATTCTACACTGATTAAAACCTTCACCAAAGAAAGTTACTAATACATAAATATGATAAGTTCATGAATGAAAATGATCAAGCAGGAAAGTGGCAGAACAAAGAATAGCAAGCTGAAGCTTAAAAAAATATCATTATATAAATATTAGCCGGCGGGATGTCCATGCACGCATAGAAAACTATTAATTTCTGAAAACCATTGTTATTTTCATTATTTACTTACTTAATTTAATAAAATCACCACCAAAGAAAAATATAACTATGCATATATTCATCTTCTTCTGGCATTCTTCCTCAGAATTTCATTCCAGTTTCAGATACCAGATTCGATATATCTTTCAGAACATTCTGGTCCCCATGCAATGTCTTTGACTGAAGTTCTGTGTGAGTACACACACATTCAGGTCCAACTGTCCAGCACCCATGTTACCAGGTTGGTTTATCCTAGCACTGTCATCTTCTTATTCTACTGTCTTTCATCCCCTTTAACCGGCTCTGTGGTGAAGGAGTTAAGAATGCACTTCATAATCTCGCATACTGCGTTCAAAAAACAGCCGCGGGAACATACAGCCCTACGTTGGTGAAGTGACCTGCTCTCAGACTCACTATCATTATTTGTTTGCTTTTTTTTTTCCCCACAGGTATTTCCAACTGTTGTAAGATGTTTTTTAATTCATTTTAAAGAACTGTTTCATTATTGTTTTGACTTCTTCATAATGTTTGTTAAGGATCATTAAATTCCTTGTTTGGTTAGCAAATGTGACTTGTCATTTCTCACATTATCACTAGGTGAGGGTATCTATTATAGGATAACAAACCCAATATATTGGAAAACTGTGATAAGCATTTATAGACCAGGCAGAAGCATGATACAGTAACAGCTTCTAGATGTGGTATATATTGACTGACTGAGTGACCATACATACCTATATAGAACTTACTTAGCTGGGTGATGTTGTCTGCACTTCCAAACTTGTTCTTCAACAAATGGGCAAACTCCTTTGGTTTGGAGACGATAGTGCTGTAACCATAAAGTGAATGTAATAAACAGGTAAAGGTAGTTCCATAACAAATACTGTCATTGGAGTGTGATGTGTTAAACTGTCACATATTCTAGGCCATGACATGTGAGGTATAACATGTAACAACGGACTAATAATATGGAGAAGACATAATTTACAAAATATAAATTAACAGTAAAACTGCAGCCACATCCTGTCTATAGTGGAGGTCAGCATGGCTTAATGGATAAGAGCACGTGTTCTTAAACTTCCGGTGTGCTGATGCTGAGGTAGAGCATTCAACCCTTACATAGGTCAGTTGGACTAAGATGTTGACTTCTCGTCCTTGATTTGGAGACGTAAATTACACGTACTTGTAACTCTGAAGTCTGGAGTGGGTTCGTCTGATGGTGACGGACAATGGTAATAGGGAAAGCTAATCTATATGCAAAAATCAGTCCAGTGCACTAGAAGTAATAGCATGTGTATGTACTATGCTTGAGTTCAAAGCAGGTGAAGGCAAAAGAAAAATCGAATAGTGAAAAATAAAATGCAAGAGGCCAACATTAATGCAGAGTAATGTAAAGTTTTAAGATCAAACACATGCATGTACGCATACACAAACACATAGATGTCTTACATTAAGTCCACTGAAAACTCAAAGCCTCACCTTCTCCTGCATCTTTTTACCCTCTGAAGGGGAATTGCCCATTCACTTTGAGAACCAATGATATAAAGGAAAACTCAAGCATTGGCATCTAATATGCATCTTTCCACCCCTTGAAGAGGAATCCCCCATCCAATTTGAGAACCAATGATCTAAGGGAAAACCTCAAGCTCTGTCATTGACCAGTCTTTCACAAGCCACTGAGGCAGCAAATGAATTGCCCAAGCACCAATCCCATCAATTGACACTTGGCTGCAGTGATATACTCATGCCCTGTAAGAGGTTTAGTAGGTCAAAGATAGTGATGATGGGGGTATTTGGTATTGTCAATGATGATGAGTAATGGTGACAGATCTAATGGTAGTGGAGATGTGGTTTAGAGGAAAATGCAAAGAATGCCATGGACAGACAGAACAACCAATCAGCATGACCTACAAGAAGCAAATGAACACTGTAAACTGATTAGAAAAATTAGATGTAGACAGTCACAATATGTTAAGACACATTATAAGAAAAGAAATAAATTGGAGAACTTGGTGACAACTGGCAAGATTGAGGGGAAAAGAACACGGGGAAGGCAGAGAAGTAAATATCTAGATGGCTTGACCACGTGGCATGATCGAGACAAGAAAACGGAGCTGACTCACAACTGGTGATCGTGTCAGATGGCGAAACATGACTGCCCACACTTATCAGCATGGCACATGACGATGATGAATGGTGACAGTGGTGATCAGGCTGGCGATGGTTATAATGATCATGAGGGTGATAATAATGATAATGAGGGTGATAATAATGATGATGATGACGACAATGTGGATGAACCAAGAACACATAAACTTACTTGATGCCCTGTCCAACATCTCGTATCATCTCCTTGGCCTGTCTGTGACCTGTGTACCCGTGTGTTTCCACTTCTGTCAGTCGCTGCTGATAGTTCTCCAGCTTGCGCTGAAGCTGGATGATATTCTGAGCCGATTTCTGATTCTTCTTTTCGAACAGTGCCTTGATCCTGGCTGTTGGCTGCTTCTCTGCTGTCATCTGAAGGTACTCCCTCACTATTGCTGCAGAGACATGTCAATGTGATCTTTTGCTTAAAACTACACAAATTATTTCAGACTCAAACGATAGCAGCAGCTGCAGGGGCAGGAACAATACCAATAACAAAGTGACAAGTGTATTCCCCCCCCCCCCCCCCCCCCCCACGTTTCCATCCCGTTTCAGGATATTGCGGTCAACACCAGCATCTTTCAGCTGTATGTTGATTCCTAGGCTAGACTACGCTCATCAGCACGCCACGACTTTCTGAGCGACCAGCTCCATACTCTCATAAGTCACTGGTGTGACTCGAACCACTTCTAATTCTCGTGCGCTCACATCAACCACGAGAGTATTCGGAGTTAAAGGAGAAAGCTGCTAACCCCTCGGCCAGGGAGCCGGCTGACAAGTGTATTAACTTTCACAAATCAATTATCTATATCTGGTAACAAGAAAATGGTCTGCAGGATTTCTTTAGTATGCTTTGGCTAAATGTAAGAAATACAATCACAGATGTCACATTGATTCATGGAACTTAGAAAAAAAAGTCAATCACACATGGCACATTGATTCACGGAACATAAGAAGAATAGCCAATCACAGTTGTCACAATGATTCACAGAACACATGAAGAATAGGCAGTCACACTTTTTCGAGGAATACATGAAGAATAGCCAATCACAGATGTCATGTTAATTCACAGAACATGAAAGATAGCCAATTACACATGTCTCATTGATCCATGGAACCATGAAGAGTCGCCAATCACTGATGTCACACTGATTCATGGAACACATGAAGGATAGTCAATCACAGATGTGAAATTGATTTGTTTAGTTTAGTTTAGTCGACGGATCAACATCATGGCACATGGGAGTAACCCATAAGTGCTCCATTCTACTCCTATCTCAAGCCTGAGTCTGGAGAATCTCAGCTCAGTGCACAAACTCCGTAGCACCAGCGAGGATCCTGAAATACTTTGGGTAGATTGTTAACTCAAAATTTTGCCAGGGCAGCGCCGCTAGGCTACGCTTTTTCGATTTCCAACTGCCAAGGTATCTGTTTACGTGCGCAACAATACATACAGGCATCCGATCTCACTACCCAGAGACATGGGAAATTTTGTTGCTAGAAGTCCACGTGAAAAAATCCCAGCCCTTACCAGGGCTTGAACCCAGGACTTCCAGCACTCGAGGTGGACACCATACCTCAAAACCACTCAGCCCCCTATTGATTTGTGGAATACGTGAAGAATAGTAAATTACACATATCATATTGATTGGAATACATGGAGAATTAATATTCACACACATCATGTTGACTCCTGGCTAAATGAAGAGTTAACATTCACACACATCATGCTGACTCATGGCACACATGAAGAGTTAACATTCACACATGTCACACTGACTCAATGGCACACATGAAGAGTTAACATTCATATATGTCACACTGACTCATGGCACACATGAAGAGTTAACATTCACACATGTCACACTGACTCATGGCACACATGAAGAGTTAACATTCACACATGTAACACTGACTCATGGTACACATGAAGAGTTAACATTCACACATGTCACACTGACTCATGGCACACATGAAGAGTTAACATTCACACATGTCACACTGACTCATGGCACTCATGAAGAGTTAACATTCACACATGTCACACTGACTCATGGCACACATGAAGAGTTAACATTCACATATGTCACATTGACTCATGGCACACATGAAGAGTTAACATTCACACATGGCACATTGACTCATGGCACACATGGAGAATTAAAATTTATACACGTCACATTGACTCACTGCACACATGAAGAGTTAACATTCACACAAGTCACATTGACTCCTGGCACACATGAAGAGTTAACATTCACGCATGGCACATTGACTCATGGCACACATGAAGAGTTAACATTCACACATGGCACATTGACTCATGGCACATTGACTCATGGCACACATGGAGAATTAGCAGGGAATGACCAGAGGATATGACTGAGACACTGAAGAAAGGCCAGGCGGACACATAATCAAGACTCAAACTGGCACCACCGGTATTGGGACTCTTCTCTGACCATTGAAGATGAGGATGGAGCCAGCATGGGAATGTCTTGAGTGCTTCAATGTCGGTTCCTGACGCAACTCAACTCATGAATAATAAAATAATAAAAATCACACCTGATGTGTTACTTTGAGCAGAAAGGGTTAAGATATGTAAGGGAAAAGGTGTTCAGTTATATTTCCATTGACAGAATAGTATTCAAGAGGTGATGAGGTCTGTATCCTTCTTCTTCTTCTTTTGTTCGCTTGAAATATGTCTTAACTGCACTGTTGTCTCTTGTATGAATTTAAATGTCTTTTTTAGTTCACTCAGCGGTCCATAGAGATTATCTTCCACTGTTTTCTCTCTAGACCATAAGGTTTGCCTAGATATGTTGTATTTTGGGCAGTCCTGGAGTATGTGCTCTGCTGTCTGCGACGCCAATCCACATGTACACATGGCTGATTCATCAATCTTGAACTTTATGTAGATTGTGGTTGCGTAATCTATTGTGCCCTGTTCAGAGGCGCAGAATAATGACTTGTTCTGGTCTGTCCATAACATGGTAGTCGTCTTGAGCAGGTTTTGGTGACTTTCTGACTGATTTGATCATTATTTTCTTTTGGTGGTATGTAACAGGCACATCAGGCTGTTCTTTTGCTCCTTCCTTAGCCAATAGATCAGCTCTGTTGTTTCTGGGTACTCCACAGTGGGATGGTATCCACTGTTTGGTGACCTTATGCTGACTGCTAAGTTCAGAAAGTAGTGTCCTTGGTATTGAGTCTGTATCCAATGGGATACCATAACTTTGCCAAAGTTACACTTTCATGAGTCCGGGTTGACTCCAGAGATGTAACTGGTTGGGAAAAGTCCAGCCATGACTAAGCATTGAGCTCAGAACATGGTGTAAACAAATCCAGTTAACTAAACACTATTATAATCAAATATAAAAGTCAAGTTCACTAAACACTAACATAATCCAATATAAAAGTCAAGTTCACTAAACACTAATATAATCCAATATAAAAGTCAAGTTCACGAAACACTAATATAATCCAATATAAAAGTCAAGTTCACGAAACACTAATATAATCCAATATAAAAGTCAAGTTCACTAAACACTAATATAATCCAATATAAAAGTCAAGATAATTCCAAAGCTGATACTGGCGCAAGAATGTTAAGCATTCATACATACTAGGTCACGGTATAATGAGGTGTGGTGATTAGTTCCTTTCTTTGGAACTTCATAGAAAATTTCTCGAAGATTGTCCACTATTTCTATTTGTACAAATATAATTCATATCTTCATCCAGTGCCTTGCTGGCTGGCATGGGCGATCATGCATCTCCACAAACTGTGATTTCCAACGGCATGGATCAGTTCGTGTATTGACTCCCTTCCGCGCCATGACACAAGACTGTCAAGAATCTTCTCATGCTGTCTTCCTCTACCTCTCTTTCCGCAAATCTTTCCAATTGCCACAACATGTTCCAGTTTTTGTCTTCTCATAACATGGCCAAAACAAGACGACTGCCTCGTTCTGATGTTTGTGAAAAGTTGTCTTTGCAACTCAGCTTTCCTTAAAAAGTCCTGATACATCTAGCAAAATATAATGTACATGAAAAAAGTATTTCATGTTCATTTTGTTTATTCTTTAACTAAATGTACAATGTCACCTTTTTAAAAAAAAAATAACTTATCTTTCAAAATTTGAATAGAAGGAATCTTAATGAATATGTTTATATGGTTTAAAAACATTCTTTTTAATTCTTAATATCTCTGAAAGTTACTTTATTTGTTTGTTTAATGTTCCACTCTTTTAAATTTATAATACAATATTGTTACTATATTTCAAAATTTTAAAATATAATTCTTTCTTTCTTTCTGTGCGACAAACATAAATTTTCGCTCCATTTCCCAAACTGTTGAAAATAGTGATCAATCTTCCTCTCTTTTAGTTGAAACAGAAATATTGTTCTAATATAAGTATTCTAATATTATAAGTCTGTTAGAATTTCACAAATAAATTAAAAAGTGTCACCATGGATAAGACAAAACAAATCTTGCGTTCTTCTAAGTTTTAAAAATTAACGCACATTACTGTCTGCTTATGTGAATTGATATTTAATCTTCAACACTAACCTTCTTTCAAAGTTTGCTCTTTCTTGATGGCTTCCCTTGCCTTCTGAATCTTGGCCAGCAGTACTTCGATCACCTGTTTAGTGCGGAGACTGTTGTCTCCACTGTCAACCTCATCTATTCCAATATCACTGCCAGTGTCCAGCTGAGATCAGAATGTGATCAATTTGTCAAAAACCAACAACTTCATTTGCATTATTATCACTCATGCTCACAACTGATGCTGGAACCATCGTGGTACAGTGGCTACTGCATATATATGCTACTCTCCGTGGCCAAGTGGTCAAGCTGTCCGTCTCGTGCTCTGAAGGCTGTGGGCTCAATTCCGGGCCATGTCTTTCGGTTCACAGGTGCATTTTTCTCAGAGACTCCTAGGGGTTGTCACTGAAGCTACGAAGTTCATGCTTTGTGCGATGCTTTCAGCAGTCCGCCTTGCGGAAAGAGACCAAACCATATGGGATAAATCCAGTGCAATAAAGTTGATCCTCTTGACTTTTAAGGCTGTTTAAATATGCTAGCTGGGAGAGCTGTTGCTGAGAGATTACAGTGTCTGCCCCAAGCTCAGAACATCCCGGGTTCAAACTCAGCATAGGGCTGAACATTTTCCCCAGAACCTTATTTCTGATATTATCACATGTCCCCCTGACCTCTTAGATAATTAGATCAGGTACTTAGTCTTTTCAGATAAGGGTGAAAAACAGGAGGTCCAGTGTGCAAGTTGTGCATGTTAAAAATCCCTCGGCAGTTGGGAGTCACAAAGCACAGACCATAACGCCACTGCCCTGGCAACAATGATTAAAAATGAAAACCTGCCTATGGATAGATAGAGCCCATTACCTTGGATGGAATCTTATCTACAGGAAGGAAACCTTAGATAAATGCATATGGAAGTCAGACATGA
The DNA here is from genome assembly GCA_963921405.1 of Cepaea hortensis. Taxonomy (NCBI): domain Eukaryota; kingdom Metazoa; phylum Mollusca; class Gastropoda; order Stylommatophora; family Helicidae; genus Cepaea; species Cepaea hortensis. The sequence goes on along the minus strand of OY992887.1, from coordinate 43,564,333 downwards.
TGACCTTTGACTTAATTATGTGTGACTACTCCCCTGGAAAGATGAATGAAAGAGGAAGAGAAGAAGAAGAGGAAGAAGCAGAAGAGGAGGAGGAGATGAAGAAGAAAAATAAGAAGAAGAAGAAGAAGAAGAAGAAGAAGAAGAAGAAGAAGAAGAAGAAGAAGAAGAAGAAGAAGAAGAAGAAGAAGAAGAAGAAGAAGAAGAAGAAGAAGAAGAAGAAGAAGAAGAAGAAGAAGCAGAAGCAGAAGCAGAAGAAGAAGAAGAAGAAGAAGAAGAAGAAGAAGAAGAAGAAGAAGAAGAAGAAGAAGAGGGGGAAGAACAATGGGAAGATGGAGAAGAAGAACATATGCTAGCTTAAGTGCACAGTGGTTGCATGCATGCTGAATCCCCAGAAGGGACATGATTCTTTTATTACCTATATTTATTTGGGCAGACCCAGATTTGCTGTTGTTGATCCTAATGCTACCGAGCTGTCTACTCTTGACAACCCAAACCCAATGATATGCAGGCATGGATCCTCTGTAGCTATATCAGGGACCCATAAAGTAATATAGTAACTGTCAGAGACGATTTTAGTAGCTTTTCCTGCTATTTGACTGTACAGTGCAATCACAGAGAGTGTGAACGGTTGAATCACAAGGATAAGAACAATGGCAGTCCACAGTGCATGTTGATACAGCCTAGACGGCCAATGAGTATAGTATACCTCCGTGTGACACTGGACAATTAGACACTGGGTTTTTTCTGCCATGGCCGTTGAGATTCTCACTCGCTTTTGGTTAGAGCAGTTTTATAAGAATTTGGATAAGAGAATAAGCTGGATGTATTTGGATAATAAGCATTCTTAAACATCCTGTGTGCTGATCCAGAGGCATGGAGTTCAACCCCTACATCGGTTAGTTGGACTAATATGTTGACTTCTCGTCGTCAGTTTTGGGAAGTAAATTACAAGTACCGCTGAAGTCAAGTGGGTTCGCCTGATGGCGAGGGACACTGGTAATAGGGAAATGCAATCCACACGCACAAATCAACCCAGTGCATTAGAAGTAGTATCATGTTTATGAACTACGCTTGAGCTCAAAGCGAGCGAGCACCAATAAAAAAAATAAGAATTGAGCCCACTGTTCCTCTTTCCCATAAAATCGCGTTCTTTCTGACAAAATCTATTGCAATGTTCTCAGATTGCAAAGTCTGTCCTTTGTTGTTTTGCAGCTCCTGCTTAAGAATGCCAGCCTCTCACTTCCCATGAGATTACTGTGACTGAGAATCCTCTGAATGTTACATTGATGGAGTAGCATTCCATTAAACCCAGCCTTGTAAAATGAGCACCAAATAAATATATGAATTTGAGGAAAAGCATCTGAGAAGGACAATACTGAAGAAGGCAGGATGGCCACCCTACCCCAATATGTTGTAAAAATCTTATACTTCACACCCCCCCAAAGAAGTATCTGCCAAAATCTTGCCTTTGTTTTATTTCTTTTTTTCAAACTTTCAGAGCCATCTTGATCTTGTTGAAGTGATCAGTTTTGCCATTGTGTTTTCACACATTCATATCTTACTTGATTATAATGAAGTGATCAGAAGAGAAATGGTAAGTGGCTAAATGATTACAGTTCACTAACAAGGAGTTGACTGACTAAATTATCGAAGATGATTTCCAAGATGACTGACTAAATGATTAAAGATGATTTACAAGAAAAAGACTGACTAAATGATTAAAGATGACATACAAGACAGCTAATTAAATTATAAAAGATGATTATGGTTTCAAAGAAACCCGCAAAAGTGCTGCAGTATACACAGATCACACAAGAAGACACTCAATAGAGTTCAGGAACTCCACAGCACTGATGAGGACTCTAGTGTGATTACCAGAACGATATACCACTGGTGATGATCCAATTGAAGAATGTGGATTGTCTGCTTCAGGTATGTCCAAAGAATGTGGATTGTCTGCTTATAATGTATCCAAAGAATGTGGATTGTCTGCTTATAATGTATCCAAAGAATGTGGATTGTCTGCTTATAATGTATCCAAAGAATGTGGATTGTCTACTTCTGACATGTCCAAAGAATGTGGATTTTCTGCTTATAATGTATCCAAAGAATGTGGATTGTCTGCTTATAATGTATCCAAAGAATGTGGATTGTCTACTTCTGACATGTCCAAAGAATGTGGATTGTCTGCTTATAATGTATCCAAAGAATGTGGATTGTCTGCTTATAATGTATCCAAAGAATGTGGATTGTCTGCTTATAATGTATCCAAAGAATGTGGATTGTCTGCTTATAATGTATCCAAAGAATGTGGATTGTCTACTTCTGACATGTCCAAAGAATGTGGATTGTCTGCTTATAATGTATCCAAAGAATGTGGATTGTCTGCTTATAATGTATCCAAAGAATGTGGATTGTCTACTTCTGACATGTCCAAAGAATGTGGATTGTCTGCTTATAATGTATCCAAAGAATGTGGATTGTCTGTTTATAATGTATCCAAAGAATATGGATTGTCTGCTTATAATCTATCCAAATAATATGGATTGTCTGCTTATAATGTGTCCAAAGAATGTGGATTATCTGCTTGTGTCCAAAGAATATGGATTGTCTACTTCTGACATGTCCGAAGAATTTGGATTGTCTAATTATGATGTGTCGAAAGAACAATTATGGTCTACATTTAATGTGAGCAATCAGTTCTCTTCATGGTTTTTTTATTATGACATTCTAGACATTCTAAGTTGAAATTACTCACCACCAGATCATCTGAGCTAGCACCTCCTGTGGTGCTGTCATCACTGACGACACTGCTTCCTGAGGTATACGCTGTCAAAGTCTGACTCCCAGACTCCTGTACTGACAGCTGAGGTGTCTTGGTCATCAGTGGGCTGGTACGACCAGAAGTCAGCTTAGATGTGCCTTTTACTAAAATACCCGCTTTCTGGTCAGACTTTCTCCTGTTTCCAGCAACACAAAACAAAACAATGTAAAATAAATTTTTTTTTTCTTTGCTTTTTTTTTGGGGGGGGGGGGGGGGGGGGGGGGGGTGCTCACTCGCTTTGAACTCAAGCATAGTCCATACACACTACTTCTTGTAGCACTGGACTGAATTTTGTGTGTGGATTAGCTTTCCCTATTAACAGTATCCCTAGCCGTCAGGCGAACCCACTCCGACTTCAGAGGCACTTGTAATTTACGTTCCCAAGGCAAGGACGATAGATCAACATTTTAGTTCCACTGTCCGGTGTAGGGGTTGAATCCCTTATCTCTGTATCAGAACATCAGAACACTGGATGTTTAAGAACACATGGTCTTATCCAATCGGCCATGCTGACCTACAATTAAACATGTAATAAGCAAATAGCTAACAGCTAAGGAACAGCAAAAGTATAAGTAAGTTCCAATGTGAGGGTGGAATTGTATCACTAGCAGTGTTAACTTTTACACAAATTGAATCAACCAATATACGAGTCTGGGATACCATCACCAAGAGAGTACACATGTACACACTTATTACTGCATTATGTCTGAGATGATAGCAAGAAGAGTGGTAATGTGTACATAATGTAACAGCATTGTTTCAAATGATTTTAACTGAACACCCATACATAAATATTTTTGTATAAATATACACAAATATAACGATAAATATCCCGGTTTTCGTCAGTTTCGGTTTTCGTCAATTTTCTCCACGAAAAATGTGTCTCAGTTTTCATTGCATGCCTCAGGTCACGTCGGCGTGCCCACATGACCTTGCTGCTAATCTTGCAAAAACAAAGGGATCCATGTGTTCTACTGCTCAGTTTGGCGTTGTTTTTCATTGTGTGAGCATCATTTGCTAATAATAAAATACGAGAGCAGCATTAAGATTGCTGAAATCGGCTGCATATACAGGAAGTCACCATCCACGATAAGTTCCATTGTGGCAAAAGAGGAAGCAATAAAGGAGGCTAATGTAGCGAAACGCATGCATGTGCTAACGAAACAGAGATCTTATGCAATAACTCACTATCACTGAATTTAAGAGAGTGCTGAAATGCTATGTAGAACCAGTTTTGCTGTATGGCAGTGAATCTTGGAATGTAAATAAACAAATTAAGAAGAAATTAGAAGTAACAGAAATGTGGTTCCTGAGATGAATGTTGCGAATTCCATGGACTGCCAGAGTAACTAACAATGATTGCCTGAAACAGGCTAATGAAACTAGAACATTATATACAACAATAAGAAAGAGACAAACTTTCTTCGGTCATGTGATGAGAAGAGAGGCATTGGAGAACATCGTAACAACTGGAAAGATCGAGGGGAAAAGAGGCAAACCAAGAGAAATGATGCTAATTGGATTGGGATAGTAGCATGGAGGAATATCAGCAGCAGAATTGATCCAAAAAACCAAAGACCGAGATCTGTGGAGAGCCATGAACGCCTACGCCAGCTGGCAGGGCACTTGATGATGATGATGATATATATATATATATATATATATATATATATATATATATATATATATATATATATATATATATATATATATATATATATATATGATGACTTAGCAAAAACTGATCATCCTCAATGTTAGCCAAAAACTGTGTTAAGTGGCAAAGGTAGAACCTACCATGCAAAATGCATAAGTGTTAGGAGTGAAATTCAAGTGTGTCCTGCATTCAGTGATGTATTCAAGTCAAGGTCAAGTATGTGTACCACAAAACTAAACATGCTACACATTCAAGTAAAAGGATTTATTTGTGGTATACTTGTAGCAAGCTTAGAGCCATTTAATGTATGAGGTTATACATAACGGAACAAAAGATGATGGATTTTTAGACACCTGACAACTAATATTTAAATGCCAAATGATCATACCATTCTGGGCTGTACCTAAAGAAGCCATCTGCCTTTTTTTTTGCATATTCTATTTACAGGACATCGTTATCACCACCAGCATTTTACTACTGTTGTTGATGTCTTGGCAAATTTACGTTCAGTATTTGCCATTGCTTTCAGAATGACCAGCTCCCATACCAACATGTTAAAACCCAGAGCAACGTGGTCTGCTGCCAAATCGGTCGCAGCTGTGTTTCGAACGCGGGTAAGTGGGCTTACAAATCTCGCCCAGAAACCCTTAGCCACGGAAACCGGCTATCTGCTATTAGTTTAGCTTAATTAAGGCCCAGCAAATGCTCACTCACATTAGTGAAGTTGATAGAGAACTGCGCTGATAATGTCATGAACGCAATCGGACACGGGTTCAATGCCTGCTAAATTGAGAGAAAGATTGGCCATCTATTCCTCCATGCATTGAGGCCTAACAAAATGTGATGGCTCTATCACAAATTGAGGGAAAGATTGGCCATCTATCCCTCCATGCATTGAGGCCTAACAAAATGTGATGGCTCTATCACAAATTGAGGGAAAGATTGGCCATCTATCCCTCCATGCATTGAGGCCTAAAAAAATGTGATGGCTCTATCACAAATTGAGTGAAAGATTGGCCATCTATTCCTCCATGCATCAAGGCCTAGCAAAATGTGATGGCTCTATCACAAATTGAGGGAAAGATTGGCCATCTATCCCTCCATGCATTGAGGCCTAAAAAAATGTGATGGCTCTATCACAAATTGAGTGAAAGATTGGCCATCTATTCCTCCATGCATCGAGGCCTAGCAAAATGTGATGGCTCTATCACAAATTGAGGGAAAGTTTGGCCATCTATTCCTCCATGCATCGAGGCCTAGCAAAATGTGATGGCTCTATCACAAATTGAGAGAAAGATTGGCAATCTATTCCTCCATGCATTGAGGCCTAGCAAAATGTGATGGCTCTATCACAAATTGAGAGAAAGATTGGCCATCTATTCCTCCATGCATCGAGGCCTAGCAAAATGTCATGGCTCTATCACAAATTGAGAGAAAGATTGGCCATCTATTCCTCCATGCATTGAGGCCTAACAAAATGTGACAGCTCTATGACACCACAGGTCCACGGCACAAAACTGCTTGGGACACATTAAAAACAATATTGAAAATACTGGCTGGGGGGCTGTGGTAGTGCAGTAATAGTGCAGTGACTAGCATGCATGCATGTCGGCCTAGTGGTTAATGCTAACTGGAGTACTGTGATAGTGCAGTGGCATGCATGCATGCCAACCCAGTGGTTAATGCTGACTAGGGTGCTGTGATAGTGCAGTGGCATGCATGCATGCCAACCCAGTGGTTAATGCTGACTAGGGTGCTGTGATAGTGCAGTGGCATGCATGCATGCCAACCCAGTGGTTAATGCTGACTAGGGTGCTGTGATAGTGCAGTGGCATGCATGCATGCCAACCCAGTGGTTAATGCTGACTAGGGTGCTGTGATAGTGCAGTGGCATGCATGCATGCCAACCCAGTGGTTAATGCTGACTAGGGTGCTGTGATAGTGTAGTGGCATGCATGCATGCCAACCCAGTGGTTAATGCTGACTAGGGTGCTGTGATAGTGCAGTGGCATGCATGCATGCCAACCCAGTGGTTAATGCTGACTAGGGTGCTGTGATAGTGCAGTGGCATGCATGCATGCCAACCCAGTGGTTAATGCTGACTAGGGTGCTGTGATAGTGCAGTGGCATGCATGCATGCCAACCCAGTGGTTAATGCTGACTAGGGTGCTGTGATAGTGCAGTGGCATGCATGCATGCCAACCCAGTGGTTAATGCTGACTAGGGTGCTGTGATAGTGCAGTGGCATGCATGCATGCCAACCCAGTGGTTAATGCTGACTAGGGTGCTGTGCTAGTGCAGTGGCATGCATGCATGCATGATGGCCCAGTGGTCATATATTTACATCCCCATCAAGACAAGAATTTTTAAAAACCAGACTTGGACGTCCAAATATTGACTTGACCTGAAGTATCACCAGTGTGCCACCGGGACCCTTGAGGGCAGCACAGAAAAGTCACACTGAGGGCAACATTGATAGGCCCGGAGGTCTTGGGTTCAAATTGGCATCAAGATGGATGTTTAAAACTGACCTGAGCTCCCAGGTTGACCCCCCAGTCTAAAATAGGCACCAGGAAATGTTCCAGGAAGTAAAGGGGATGCTGTAATATTAACCACATCAGTCAGAGATTGCTGACCCGTCTATGCAAATATGGGGGCTAGCATCATACACCCAATGTGCCTAAAGACGTGTAAAGGGGGTCTATACTTGTTACTTTCTCTAGTATTCCTCACACCTCAGGGAGTGACCAAGCCATAACAGACAAACTAATTACTGAACCAGCTAACAAATATCACTTGCACACTTATCAATAAGGACACCAACAAATATCACCTGCACACTTATCAATAAGGGCACCAACAAATATCACCTGCACACTTATCAATAAGGACACCAACAAATATCACCTGCACACTTATCAATAAAGGCACCAACAAATATCACCTGCACACTTATCAATAAGGGCACTGCACACATTACCTGGTAAGAAGATGTTGAATGAAGGGGAAAGAATTTGAATTCCGCATCACTTCCAGCGTGCGTCTGGGTGAAGCTTCCATGTGTAGGCTAGAATTCATGACAACCCTGTCACTTCCAGACCTTTTACCATCACGCCACTACTTCTCTTAACTGCCATAAATCAATGTCAGAAACATCCTCTGATTTAAGGAAAACTGACCAGCAGAACAGTCCAGGAGAAACAGCAATTGACAAACTGATGTAATCCAAGACAGTAGTTCCCAACACTGTATACAGGTGTGTGTCCGTATTTCATCTTGTCTTGTGGATCAGTAGCATCTCTTGAAGCCACTTGTGTACGGATATCCAAATGTCCATGAACAATTAACTACTGCACATTTCTAGTGGAAAACAATTTCTGAATAAACTGAACTTCAAGTTATCTACAAAGTGAACTCCTCCAAGTTCTCTATAAATTGAACACCTTCAAGTTCTCTGAAAATTGAACACCTTTAAGTCTCTATAAACTGAACTCTTTCAAATCTCTATAAGCTGAACTTCTACAAGTTCTCTATAAACTGAACTCCAAGTTCTATATAAACTGAACTCCACATTTTATATAAACAAAACTCCTTCAAGTTCTCTAACTTCTACATACTTAAAGCTATGCTCACATGTAAACAGCATCAAGTCTCACTATAAATGAACACATAACAGAAACTATCATTGCAGCACTTTGTAATGATGCTAATGTATGCTGGGATTGGTTTTTCAAGTATGAATGCTACTTGTCCCAGGGTCAATGGTCAGTGTTCAGAGTCTGGGGTTTAAATTTCACCTTCAAGAGATTGGGGGTGGGTGTGTCTAGGGGTATGACATCCGCCTCAAGGTGAAGAAGCCTGGTATTATTTGCAGTCTGGATAGTATGGATTTTTACAAAATAATAAACAGATGGTATAATTCCTCCGCCTGATTCTTCCCAGGCAGGAAAGCCTGGTAGTCTAATAACTCACCCTCTACTCCCAATATGTAGTACAATAATGGGTATGTTATTGATCCCAATATAAAGAATGGTACAATCAATAACATACCCCATATTACCCTCTCTACTGCATTTATTGGATGATACATGTCTATGAACCAACGGTGCGGAGGGTCTGACTGAGAGGCAAGAACAGCACTTCTGTTCCGGAGATCTGGGTTTGAATCCTCTGTAAGTTGAATGGATTTTTGTGTGTGTTGGGGACAAAAAGAAAACTCTACCTGCAGTTTGCGGCGGCGGCTGCACTAGCTAGGCAGCCTTAATTCTGCAGGCTCAAGATCCCCCCCTCCCCCCCACGGCACAATTGCAAGGTAATACAGGAATAAATTACAGTTTTTTTTTTTACATGAGCAGAAGAGGATTAAATTTGGACAATTTTAAGTAGATAGAAAAGGTGGAAAAAGAGACATTGTCATAATCATGGGAAATTTCACTGTGAATATTGGATTTGAAAGAACCAAAAGAAAAAGAAGAAAAAGTACAAGGTCTGTTTGGTATAGAACACAGAAATGAAAACGGAAAGAAGCTAACTGAAGTTTGTTTTGAAAGTCTTTCAATCACAAACACCTGATTAAGACAACATCCACGAAAGATCTACACTGGTACTTCAGCTGATTGTAACCACAGGAACCAAACTGATTACAGCTTAACAAAGATGAAAGACATGTATAAAGACACTGCCCGGAGTAGATTACAACACAGACCATGCACTGCAAGATTTCAAGATAAAATCAAAATAAGTTATAAAAAGGAGCACGAACAATATGGTTTAGTGTAAGCAACATACCACCCAAATATAATAATGAGATTAACACAAAAACACAAATTGAAGATGATGATGGCAGTACAATAAGAAAGGACACTTCTGATGAGCTAGCCACATAAGCAAGAGATATTCATAACGTGTCAGCACAAAACCTGATTCCAAAAACCAATACAAGAAGAATAGTTATATCACAGGAGGAAACATTCAGCGGGTAGCCTTGGAGAAAATGGGGTCAAAATGTCAGTGTAATTGTGAAGTACTATGTGTTTATCTCAGATTGCCTTGTATCTCTGACAGCTGTTGTCTATGGTGTGTGTATAGCTTATATACATGTATGAACCACTTCTAGTCCACGCTTTAAAACTGTCAAACACAGCTAACCTATCTACAATAATGATACACTCACTGTACACTACTTCTAGGGTCCACAGAAGGGTTAATTGGATGAAGAATAAGAAAACCCAAATATATAAAATATATAAACATTCTTTTTAACCCCACAAATGATTAGAACACATATCTTCAAATATCAAAGACACATATTCTAAAAGCCCCACCACTAGTTTTACTCCAATATAACTGCATTCATTATCATACAGTGCCATCTCCGCAATGACAGTTGGTGGTAATAGATCTCCACTATTGTCTTGGAGTAAATACCAAGACCAAGCGGAGGAAGTATTAACAACCCAGGACTCATATGTATGTGATATGTAGAACTGTGACCTGGCTACATCCTAGTATATCACTGCAAAAGTTTCAGAATTGGTCATGCACCCCTCTCTGGTTTCTGAGCTTAGTGAGGGAAACAAGAGTTTGCAAACACAGTCCCTGTGAAGATGGTACTTCAGCACCAGGTCGAGAGGAACGTATCTAGATCAACCTCACACATCAAGAGATGCAAGTCCTTTTCAGGTATCAGATGACCTGAGCATTAATGCATCAGATTTATGATTTACAACTCATAGTCTCATAGTCTTCCATGGGGTTCATGACCAATTATCTCCAGCAGTTTCTCTTCTGAGCTTTATTCTAACCAATGTGTGCCTGTTCTGAGCCTTATTCTAACCAATGTGGAATTGTTCTGAGCCTTATCCTAACCAATGTATATCTGTTCTGAGCCTTATTCTAACCAATGTATATCAGTTCTGAGTCTTATTCTAACCAATATGTATATGTTTTCAGCCCTATTCTAACCAAAGTATATCAGTTCTGAGCCTTATTCTAACCAATGTGTATCAGTTCTGAGCCCTATCCTATTCTAACCAATATGTATACATAATTAATAAGAATAATTGTATCAACATAAATGATGAATGTTGGTGAATAGCACAAACTGGGATAACATAATTGGGGAATACAACAAAATAGATGCATATGGCTAGTTATTGTAGTAAAGAAACTTTTAGCCTTAAGAGTGTAAACACAATAATAATAATCTAGCGGAACATGTAATTGCTGTCAATTACTGGGAGAAAAAGAATGCTAAAACGCTATATAGATCCTAAACTGTTGTAAGCATGTGAAGTATGGACAACAAGAAGACACTCTGAAAAACATCTAATGGCAGTGGAAAAGTGGTTTCTGAAGAAAGTGCAAAAAAAACTATGGATAGACAGAAAAACAAATGAGACCTTCCTTCAGGAAACAAATGAAACGGTAAACTGATTAGAAAAGTTAGACATTGACAGTCAAGACATTTGGGCATGTTGTGAAGAGAAAAACTTGACTTAATGACAACAGGAAAAATTGATGGGTAAAGAACAAGGGGAAGGCAAAGAGCTAAATACCTCAATGGCTTGGCGACGAGGCATAATAATCTGGACAAGAACACAGACCTGATCCAAAATTGGTGATTGTATAAGATGGTGAACAATGGCTGCCCACACTTATCATCATGGCACATGATGATGATAGTAATGACTCTTGTTTTACTTTACTAGTCGCTTAAAAAAGTCGCTTAAAAGTCGACAGGGTCGACTTCATTGCACCGGGTTTTATCCCATATGGCTCAGTCTCTTTCCGCAGCGCGGAAAGCGTCGCACAAAGCACGAACTCTGTAGCTTTATCGACGACCCACAGGAGTCTAGTAATAGTTTACTAGTAAACATAAAAAGATACTGAAACAAAAATTAAAGACACACAGTTATCCAAGCACTTACAGAGACTTTGACCCTCCCCGAAACTATACCAAAACAACACACTTGAATGCTTCTATCTGAGCTTATCTTATAAAGTATCAATAGCAGCAGCAAATCCAAACACTACAGGGCCTGAGCTGAGAGCAATCCAAAGACTTTAGTCTACAATAACAAAACCAAACAGAACAGTACATTTACCCATGGGATCCTACAATAGCAGAAGAACTGAATGTAGATACACAGGGGAAGTATCTTTGCTGCTATTAGTAAAGTCAGGAAAAGGTACCTTTCACGCTGTTAATGTGCATTGGGTATATGGATCTAGATCCATATTTTTATAGACTAAATGGCATTCAGTGGGTGATGTCTTTAAAAAAAAGAGTCTTTAAAGTCTTTAAAGTCGAGAGGATCGACTTCATTGCACCGGGTTTTATTCCATATGGCCGAAAGCATCGCACAAAGCACAACATCTGTAGCTCCAGCGATGACCCCCAGGAGTCTCCGAGAAAGATGCACTCGTGAACCAAAAGACATAGCCCGGAATCAAACCCACAACCTTCAGAAAGCAAGAGATGTGGTTGGTGTCACGCCAGCCGGAAGACATTTCCTGGTGCCTATTTTAGGCTGGGTCGGCTTGGGAGTCAAGGCCAGTGTTAAAAAATGTGCATCCACCCTGATGCGGATTGAACCCAAGACCACTGGTATGGCAGGCGAGCATCTAATCGATCTCTCTCACTCTCTATCCCTTTCTCTCACTCTCCATCTCTCTAACTCACTCTCGCCTTCCATATATGAAAGGTATCAACAACCACTGAACAACAAAGGGAACTGGCTCTCTCACTCTGTCCATCTCTTTTTCTCTCTCAGTCACTTTCTTCATCTCTCTTTCTCTCTCTGTCCCTCTCTCTCTATCTTTCTCTCTGTCCCTCTTTGTCCTCTCTCTACCTCACTTTCTCTGTCCCTCCCTCCCTCTGTTCCTCTCTTTCTCCTTCTCTCTCTTTCTCTCTGTCCCTTCCTCCCTCTCTCTATTCCTCTCTCTCTCTCTCTCTCTCTCTCTCTCTCTCTCTCTCTGGGTGAGAGGTGGGATGGGTGGAGGATATGTGAGAGGGTGGGGAGATGTCTGTGGGTGGGGGATGTGTGGGTTGGGAAATGTGTGTATGCTTGGGGTGTGGGTGGATGGGATGTGTGGTTGGTGGTAGTGTGTGTGTGGGTGGGGAGATGTGTAGGTGTGGGGATGTGGTGGATGGGTGGGGGAATGTATGTGTGCCTGGGGTGTGTGTGTGTGTGGTTGGGTGGGGGATGTGTGGGTTGGTGGTGGATGCGTCTCATAACATGGTAATATGCATTGTTTATGTTTACAAAATTCATTTCATAACGTTTTTCCTATGTACTATTGATGAACGAAAGATGAGTGATTGGAAGGGCCGAATGTAAGACGGGCCTGCGTGCCCAATTTGTTACCCTTTGAAAATAAAGTCCGTTCGTTCATTCGTTCTCCATCTCTCTCACTCTCATATTCTGTAACAAAAGCTGTCAACAACCTCTGAACAATGAGAGGGAACTGGTTCACAAGCAACACCATATCAGGGAATCTGGAATATATTAACTGACACAGTGTTTTACAGGAAACAGTCAGAGAAGGCACCTTCACAGAAGGTCAGGCTGGGGTCAATCAATACAACATATTAAAGACACCAAGTGTGAGAGGTTGCATGTGGCAGGGGAACTGGTGAGGGATGGAGAATCTTTCTAGCAGTTGCTGATGGCAATGCCATTCTGAAATGATGATGATAATCTAGCAATTTGTCTCTAGTTATGGGTAGACTAAGTTTTGTTCCCTCTTTCCTGCCTCTCCTCTCTCTCCTCCCTCCCTCTTTTTCTCTCACCTCTCGTATTCTCTCTCTTCTCCCTCCGCCTCCCCCCTTCCCAGCTCTCTCTCTCTCTGCCCCTCCCCTCTCTTCCTCTCTCTTCTCCCTCCCTCTCTAACTCTCCCCCCTTCCAAGCTCTCTCCATCCAACCCCCCCCCCCCCTCATTAATACACATACACTTGCAAGCATGAAACTGCACATATATGACAGATATCAACAACTATTTGTTTGTCATCCACCACAACACTGACTCAGTCATGATGAAACCACATCTAAAGCTAAGACTGCATTTGTATTGCATCAGTATGCTCACCAGCTGAGTGTTAATTGTACCTTTATGAAGCAGCTACGTATGAACGAACACCCACGCCGTATGTTACCGCGGCTCATAAGGGAAGCAAAGAATAATAACACTGTACCATGCACGCCACCAGAGGCGCTAAGGAATGTTAGCATGAAAATGGCTACCTCTTACCATAGAGAACATCAGCTGACAAATCCAATCAACCTTGAACAAGTCTACAATGGACTTGCGTGAGCTGGCTGATGGCCTATAGTATACTCCTTTGGGAGTCGCAATGAAGAAGAAGAAGAAGAAGAAGAAGAAGAAGAAGAAGAAGAAGAAGAAGAAGAAGAAGAAGAAGAAGAAGAAGAAGAAGAAGAAGAAGAAGAAGAAGAAGAAGAAGAAGAATATGAAGAACAGAAAGAGGAGGAGGAGGAGGAGGAGGAAGAGGAGGAGGAGGAAGAGGAGGAGGACGACGACGGCGACGTGAAGAAGAAGAAGAAGAAGAAGAAGAAGAAGAAGAAGAAGAAGAAGAAGAAGAAGAAGAAGAAGAAGAAGAAGAAGAAGAAGAAGAAGAAGAAGAAGAAGATAGAAGAAGAAGAATCAGTCTCACTGATTATGCACACAATTATAATAAACTACAGAAACCCGCAATTTATATCAATGGTTGTCACTGACTTCACGGGGAAACTATCACATTATTAATCCCAAGACACTCATCACAACGGCCGTTACAGAACATGCCAGTCATGGAGCATTTCGCAATTACTAGTGAAGAAACTGGGAGATTTTCAATTTAAATGTTAAGAAAAATTCCTACAATACCGCGGATTAAGAGAGGGGAGAGAGAAAGAGAGGGGGTGGGGAGATAGAGAGGAGAGAGAAAAAAAGGGGGAGGGGGAGCTAACATTCCACGATATCTGAAAACCAAATATATTTGTCAGCATTATTGACTCGGTAACGGAAATACTTTAGCCATATTAGAGGTCACGGCGGCCAAGAAAGAACAGTAATGGAAGGCTTGGATCCAAAAAGAAGAGACAGCGGTCGAGCAGGAAGAAGAAGCTTGGATCCAGAAAGAAGAGACAGCCGTGGAGCAGGAAGAAGGTGGACATGCCTTCGGGATGAACATGCACGAGATAGGAGAACTGGCAAAAGACTTGAATCTTTCCGGCGAGCCTTGATGAGAGTGCCCTTCTGCATAGGACTTGGTGCATAAACGTTACTGATGTCATTTATGAAAGAAAGAAAAAAAAAAACAAGGCCGAACTTCATTGCACACACTAGCGTCACAGACTAAGAAATAATCAAGACTGCTTCGTCAAAGGATGTAAATAAATCATAAATAAGAACTTCGGACAAGGTTGAACATTTTTTAACATTCGCCATGACAGACTGTCTACTCCACTACAATAAAGAGCTGATGATTAAATAAGACCGCAATTTTATTATATTCAATGTCGTCACGATTCTCGCCGTGTTGGTGACTTACGAGATATGTGAGCCGGCCGCTCAGAAATCAATGGCAAACTACTGAGCGTAATATTGCCAAGAAATCAACAACAGCGGTAAAATACTGGTGTTGACAGCGATGTCCTGTAAAGGATATGCGAAAAAAAATGTCGTCTCAGTTAGTTAGTTAGTTAGTTAGTTAATTAGTTAGTTAGTTAGTCGAGGTTAAAACTTCACGGCAACGGGTCATCCACATTACGCTCCATTCCCGTGCCAGCGAATATCACACAAAATTCTCCCCACTGTCCAATGTGAAAAGTGGAATAAACACGAGTCTCGGCAATCCAACAGTCCGCACAGGTACACTGTGCATAATGCCGCCGTCAGAATGCCAACACAAATGTCGTCACAGACTCAGAAACAATCTTTAAGCAAGCTTTATTTATCAACCGTTGTCACGGACTGCAACAATAATCAGGAAAAAAAGATATGGTTATAAATAAACAAAGTCACGCTCTGTAATAAATTGTCGCCACAGATTATAAAACAATCAGTGCGTAGAAATATCTCCATATAAAGCAACGCATAATGGTGTAAGTTATCGTCACAGACCATTCATAAATCATTCACAACCCATGGCTTCTAAACACTCCGAACCTTTATTATACCCATCGTCATCACAGACATGATTGTATACTCAAGCTTTATGAGGTGGAGGACCCGGCTTCTCAACAAGGTCATGCTTATCAACTGAACCTGCATGGAGGTTAGTAAACGTTATCAACAACCGAGATGGTGCAATAACGCCTTGTCCCAAATACGAGTCCACAACGTGTAAGAAACACACGTGTGTGAAAAAAAAAGTGACGGCATGGGTCAATTAAACTCTATCGCAAATGCATAATAACCGATAAAGATAAAGATTCTACACAATAACCGACCAGATAACGATTCTACACAATAAACAAGTATAGATAACCACCACTGTTATATCCATCGAAAAATATTTTCTGTTCAAAATAACACAAGAATGTTGGTCACGCTTTTAGAGATTGTTTCTGACTCTGCGACAACTGTTGTTATGATGTCGACCTTGGCCATAATAGAGCTGTGCGTTTCTTTACTCAGCTAATATTAAAAAGGCATGTCCTTTACAGGATGTCGCAGTCAACCCCAGCATTTTTTGACTGTTTGTGATTTCTTACCGGCTCCGTGTTGAAGGTGTTACGGGCGCAATTCGTAATCCTGCATACCACGTTCGAAACATAGCTGCAGGCGATTTGACAACATATTATCTTGCGTTGGTTTTCATACAATGGTATCAGTGTCGGTCGTTCAGAAAGCAATGACAAACTACTGAACGTAAACTTGCCAAGAAATCACAAACAGCCAAGATTTGGGGTTGACTGCGACGACACTAAAGGATATGCAACTAACTATTTGCGATTTCTTGGCAAGTTTACGTTCAGTAATTTACCGCTACTCATAACATTGTATAAAAACGAACGCAAGGCAGTCTGCTTAGAAATCGCCCGCAGCGGTGTTTTGGATGCGTTATGTGGGATTAACAATAAGCTAGTATACATATGCTAATAACTTACGCATAATGAAGACACGTGACGTCGCAGTAGCGGATCCTCTGTGCATGACTTGGGGGACTCCTGGCCATGTGGTGTTATAGTTTGTACAGGCCAATCGACACTCCAGGGGCGGTGTGGTCAATATCACGCTGGTGTTCTTGACTTCCCATCACATTTTCTGGCACTCATTTTCAGCTGGGTCGACCTGGGATCCCAGGTCAATTAAGACAATCCGCCTCGATGTGGATTCAAATGCACGACCACTAGGCCGGCAGGCAATGAAGACGCCGTGTATTATATTCCATAAGTGTGATGGTGCTGTTGTTTCTAACAGGATCACAAATGTGTATTAGCCTCACATATTGATGACTATCAAGATATCTGTGGCAGGTCAGCATGGCCGAATGGATAAGAACACGAGTTCTTAAACATCCGGTGTGTTGATGCCGTGGTAAGGGGTTCGGCCCCTACACTGAACAGTTGGACTGAAACGTCGACTTCTCGTTCTTGACTTGGAGGAGTAAATTACAAGTATCTCCGAAGTCGGAGTGGGTTCGCCTGATGGCAAGGGACATAGGTAATAGGAAAAGCTAATCCACACACAAAATTCAGTCCAGTACTACTGGAAGTGCCGGTCTCTCTGGCTGTGGGGTTACAACACTTTCTCTCTGTAATCCCGTTTATCACGCAGAGTCTCGCAGCGGAGCGAGAACTGAGGTGGTTCGACCCCCGCTCGTGACTTGCGGATACTGAGCCGGCCGCCCAGAAAGCAATGGCAAACTACTGAGCGTAATCTTGCCAAGAGATCAACAGACAGCTGAAAGATGCTGCTGTTGACAGCTAAGTCCTGTAAAAAGGATACGCAAAAAAAAAAAAAAAAAACTACTGGAAGTAGTGTGTATGGACTAGGCTTGAGTTCAAAGCGAACGAGCGCATAAAAAAAAAAAGCATTGCGTATTCACTGTATGCTCCCACCGCGAACCCGCTCGACTCATTGACACGGTGATGTGTATAGGTGTGAGCCTGGATCCCATAATTTGCACCGGTATCGCTGAGGTTTCCATAGACAGTTACCACCACCAATAGCTAAGTACTCGGGAACATATAAAACAAGATCTGTCACTGATTCAATGCCGAAGGATAATATACCGCCTAATGTGACCCCCATTCTAACAGAAGGACGATATATCACCATACGAGGGTCATCGCGTTATTTGTTTTGTTTCTTGTTATCTCCCACAATTTCAATGCTCGGTGAACGAAAATCTACATTATAATACTTGTTCATTTGATTGTATTTGGTCCAAACTTTCTTTTTGTTTGGTACTGAATTAGTTCAGATATAACAGACTTTACATGGCCAGTTTGGTGGACTCAAGGTAACAGATACTGCCAAAGAGGTCTGAAACGCCAAGCCTACACACTAACTCATGGCATAATGAAGTGAGGCAGCCAGTTTAATTTTCTTCCTAAACATTTTCCGCTGGTCTCCCTGGCGAAGAAGTTAAGGACGCTGTTCGTAATCCCGTATACTCACGTACGAAACGCAGCTGCGCGAAATTCAGCAGCGGATCGCGCCGTGCAGGTTACTTACGGAGGTATGTGAGCCGGTCGTTCAGAAAGTAATGGCAAACTACTGAACGTAAAACTTGCCAAGACATCAACAGCAGCTGAAAAATGCTGGTGTTGACTGCAATGTCCTGTAAAGGATATGCGGAGAAAAAAAACATTTTCCACAAAATTCTGAAAACGACCCGGTACCCATTTCACGAGGCTGGTTCCACCCCCAGAGCGCAGCTGGCCGAAGAAAAACAAAATCTTGACACAGTGAATCAAATCTAGAACTCTTAAGTATACAACCACTAAGCATTGTGACTGCGGACTACAAACGTTTTAAAGATGTTATGTACCAGGTGGACACACTTTAAACGACATGAAGAAAGTGAAACAGTAGCTCCAGAATGAAGAAAGCACCAGCTAATCCAAGAAAAAAAAAACCAGAACAAAGAGTCATGAGTTGTATATATTGCCAGCACATCGAACAGTTGTATTCACAAACACACGAAAGCACAAGTCTTACAACGACTAATCAGCACAATCAAATCTCCTCTGACGAAGCCACTTTCACTATCTTTATGATAACGGACGCAGCGAAAATAATAAGCGGTAGGACGATTACCCTAGCTTAAAACTCTCTTAGTACAAACATCCGTCGGGAGCGGTCGGATCTCAATACGGGACAAATGAGTGCATGTGCGTGCTGTGGCGTGTTTATGTGTCGCTACTGGACGGGACAGTCTCCACTGTGGTGAAGGGGAGGAGTGACAGACAGGCAGAGGGATGCCACGAGAAGAGGGAGTGTGATGGTTGGACAAAGAGGATAAAAACAGACAAAGAAGCTGGAAAAGGGACGAGAGTACGCGAAGAGAGATGTCGCCTCATTCAGTACTTCACTGCCATTAATCCGCATTGCCCAAACATTGCTTCCTTCTGTTTGTAGTCTCCCGTTTTGTACATTGTGTGTTTGTGTAGGTTGTTCTCTTCTTCTTCTTAAAGGCGATTAATTATTGGAGAATTAGATTGTAATATACTGCTTTAACTCTTTCAGTAAACTGGCAGTTTCGAATCAGATGTCCACGGAGGACATAAAGTTAGTTGCATATCCTTTCTTCTTCTTCTTATGCGTTCATCCGGAGTTTTTTTTTTTCGAACGTGATTGCGTTGTGTCTGTTTACAGCAGAGCTGCGTTCTTGCACCGTTAGGACAACACATCCGACTTCTGCGGGCATTTGTTGACCGGGTTAACCTTCCCGGGGGCATATCCTTTACAGGTCGTCCCAGTCAACACCAGCATTTTTTACTGTTGTGATCTCTTGGCAAGTTTACGTCCAGTAGTGTGCCATGGCTTTCTGAACGACCGGCACCCATACCATTTCGTAAAAAACCAACTCAAGGCAGTCTGCTGCCAAATCGCACACAGCTGTGTTTCGAACGCGGGTATGCAGGATTACGAACTGCGCCCGTAACACCTTCGCCATGGAGCAGGCATGGAGGATATAACCATAATTGGGGATAAAAAATACCACTAATGTATTACTTGTAAATGGAACGTAAAGAAAGAGACCACTGAGAGATTTCTTTAGTAAGCTCTGGTCAAATGTAAAAAAAAAAAAAAAAGTAAGACAGTGCATTATGCGATGGTTAGGGTTCAATTGGAAGAAATCACAAATGAGGGGAAGAAATCACAAATGAGGGGAAGAAATCACAAATGGGAGGAAGAAATCACACATGAGGGGAAGAAATCACACACGAGGGGACAGGATCATACATGAGAAGAAGAAATCATACATGAGGGGAAGAAGTCACACTTGAGGGGTAGAAATCATACATGAGGGGAAGAAATCACACATGAGAGAAAGAAATACACGAGGGGACGAAATCACACATGGGGGGGGGGGGGGGGAGAGAAGAGAAATGACACATGGAAAAAAGAAAACACACACGAGGGGAATAAATTACACAAGGAAGTAAGAAACAACACACGAGAGGAATACATTACACAAACGGGGAATACATTACACAAGGAAGGAAGAAACCACATACGGGGTGAATAAAAAATCACGAGAGGAAGAAACCAAACATGAGTTGCTTGGAACTGAAAGAGTTGAGCTTGTGGTCGAGAGATTAGGAACATTAGCACATCGGTCGACACATCGCCGGACACGTGTTCTAGTCTCCAGTAAGTTCTGAGATTTGTTATCTATCGGGAACGGAGGAGGAAGTGGAAATGGGGGGGGGGGGGGGGGGGGGGAAGAAAGGGGGGGGGGGTTTGAAACAAAAACGCCAGCTGCACAAAGCGTAACGACTGATTGTGCAAGTGACCTTTAACCTTCAAGCGTATTAAAACAACCTCCCGACAGGCGCTAGCAATATGACGTAATAGTCGGCTGCATGTTCTGTACGGCACATCACAATCATCCCCATTATGTATTGGCTGTTTGTGATGTTCTAGGTTAGGTTACGTTCAGTAGGTTGCCGCTGCTTTCTGAACGGCCGACGCTCATGCCATTGTGAAAATCCACGCTAAGTTATGTGCTCCCAAGTCGCGACTGACCTCGAACCCGATATGTCGAGATTGTGAAACTGCATTCACTATCCCCCTTAAGCCCTTTTAGCATATTTCTTACTCTTCTCTTCGTCTAATCTGCAGTGATGAGGAAGAAAGTCGATCTTGAAGTCTTGTATATCTAATAGCGGGTGTTTGTAAAGTCTCACTTCACTTTGTATGCAGAACAAATTTGAAATATGAAGTACATGACGTCATCAAAATATGTGCTCCACAGTCCACTGTAAAGCAATATGCAGCGAATGACTGTCATCTGCTGGAGTTATTCTTTGCACTCCAAACATAATGGTGTTATCAACGGAAGAAAGTATTTTTTAGGTTGAATAAGTATTTCGAAATGGCGGTCGATACACACGGATGGTTGTTCAATGATTTATAGCAAGATTTCCTAATAAACAACCTCCTGATCGCATTATGATTAGAAATTTGTTGAATAAATTTCTTGCTACGGAAAATGAATACTTCATTGGTACTTTCCAGCTTCTCCAAAACTGCGTTAGACCATATCAGTGACTATCGTAATTAATTTAATGAATTTGTTAGCACATATTTTGATGGCATCGTGTACTTCATTTTAAAATTTGTTCAACCTGCAAAGTGTAGTGTGTATATACAAACACCTGGTATAACCCACACATTCACACTGTCACAGTTCATGTACTCATATTGTCATAGTTCATGTATAGCCACTGTAAGCGTAAATAAAATAAACGACAAATAGGTGTTAAAAAAGAGTGATTATAAGACAAACAGCGGGCGATGTCCATATAGTTGCTGGTCGATGTCATTCCCACGTGGATTCGTGGCCAGCCAGAAAATAGGTCAGAGCTTTCGACGGTCCAGTGAGCTCGTCTCACTTGAAGTCACAATTCAAAATCGGCGATTTAGAAAACGAGATTCGTGTGCGTGAGTGTTTGTGTGTATATATGCGCGCGTGTTCGTTCTTCGATGTATTATTTATTTCAACATTGGGAGGATCAGGAAAGGAACCAGAGCATTTGTCAAGTCAAGATTTACAGAGACAGTTTGACACAGCAGACTACTTAATCGGGATCAGTATGACTAACATATCCAGAGCCGACTCGCCTACCTCAGCGAAGTAACCCAATATCTACAGCCGATCCTCACAATATAACCTTCACAATATAAAATATATAGGATGACAAACATTCACAATATGACACGCAATGAATGGCAAACTTTCACAATATAAAACACACACAATAGCAAACATTCACAATATTTCACACCTAACGGCAAACATTCACACTATTACACACACAATGGAAAACATTCACAATATGACACACAATTTCAAATCTTCACAATATAAAACACATATGATGGCAAACATTCACAATATGACACACACGCACGCACGCGCGCGCGCGCACACACACACACACAAAGGGTGGCAAACATTCACAATATGAAACAGAAACTGTGGCAAAGCACTCCACAGTTACTCTCGCACGCCACGATTAAACCTCCGCTAGTGATAATTTCAATGCGACTGAAAGGTCAGAATTATCCCAAGTTTATCTAACGAAACAGTTAATGAACTTTGGTGATCAATTAAACTCAGCCTATGCCTGGGATATTCAGTACAGCACACTCTCATTTCAACAACACACCGGAAACACAACACAATTCAAACCACGTCTTGAATATTCTGCACAGAGATTTACATTTCCGTACAACATATTAGGAATCAGCTAATCTCTTGCTATATCTGGAATCTACTGCACGGCACATCCACGTTTAACGCACCAGGAATTAGAAAAGAGACGTGCCCATGAAAAAATCACAGCTATAATTACACATTACGCAGCGGGCACTGTGACAGAAAGAAAAAAAAAAAACCTCTTTAGAAGAGTTGTCTGGGATTTTCCAGTTGTGACGGCATGTCTTTCACACAAAAATCTATATGGCTTACAGTTGCAATAGTTGTGGATTTTTAATGGCAGCGGTGTTTACGATTTCAAACTCGAGTGTGAGTAAATATTCAGCTGCATGTGAGTTCAATGTTTCACACACGAGACAATGACAAGCGTGACGATACACTTTCGTTATTTGCAAGCACGATGCGTGGATGGCACTGGGTAACATGTAAATACACAAACGGACACGGCAAACGGATGTATATTAGACAGGCTAAATAATATAAAATAAAACTGACAAATGGTCACAGTCACAGGGATTTAAATTAATCTAGAAGACACTATAGCGTGCTAAAATTAAAAATATAATAATAATTACAAAAAATAAAAATAAAAAAAACAGACACAGCAAAAAGACTATTTAAACAAACAGATGAACACGGTAATAGGTCAAAATTAAACAGGCAGATGGACACGATAAAAGTACAAAAATTAAACAGACATGTGGACACCGCAGAAACACCAAAGTTGAACAGATGGACACAGCAAACGGACTAAAATTAAACAGACAGATGGACACGGCAAAAGGACTAAAATTAAACAGAAGAATACATGTAAAAAAAAAAGTAAAATTAAACAGGATGAACACAGTAAAAGTACTACAATGAAACAAATGAACACGGCAAACAGACTACAATTAAACAGGTGGGTGGACACAGCGAACAAACAATAATTAAATAGACAGACACAGCCAGGAGCCTAAAATTAAACAGACAGATGGACACGGCAAAAGAGCATAACATATAAAATGCTATTACTGGGAGGCGGCATGTTCGAATCCACATGTGGCCACTATAGCTTTCAATGTGTATATTGACACATGTGTCCTCAAATCTCCTCTTCTTCTCTCTATTTCTACAAGTGCCGATCAATATTTAAGAATGTTTTTCTCATGCTATTGCAATGGCCATAAGGGTTTTTCAACTGCGATAGACACAGCAAGAGTACTACTATTCAAAAAGTGATGGACACAACAATTTTTAAAAATAAACAGATTAATGGACACAGCAATTGGACAAAACACGCTGACTAATCTTAAACAAATAAATGGTCACGTCACGGCCAAAGGATAAAAATTAAACCGACAGACAGAAGAAGAAGTAAAATTAAACATACCGACAGACACCGCAAAAAAATACAATAAATAAATAAATAAATAAATAAACAGACCAACTCGATTATAAGACTAACAGATGGATGGGCACAGCAAAAGAGATAACATTAATTAAACAGATAGATGCGATTAAAGAACTAAAATGGAACAGACAGACAGGCAGATGGGCACAGCAAAAGAGATAACATTAAACAGATAGATACGATTAAAGAACTAAAATGGAACAGACAGGCAGGTGGACATGGCAAAAAGACTAAAATGAAATAGATAAATGGACAATGGACGTACGATTAAATAGATATTTATGAGCAAGTCAAGTAAATTGTCGGTTCACGTCTGACCGCTGACAAGAGTGGCTCTTGCTAGCCTTCCGTGTACAGAGTGTTCCTTAACAAATACAAGTGATTTATGTTCAATAAATAAACTGTGTACACGTTTTCTGTAGTAAATCAAATCGAAAGCCTATATTTTCCGCTTCAAACCTAACATTGTTGTTGTCGCTGCTGCTGCTTCTGCTGCTGCTGAGCTATCTATTCTTGGCAGTCCAATGCTATTCTTATGAAGGCGTAGGACCTCTAAAGCTGTTCCAGGGAATCTACAGAATGAGTTATAACTACCGAAGCAGAGGTCAGTAACATTTCCCGGTGTTCGAAAGTACATGCCACTTGAAGAGAAGGCGACGACAGAAACCTAAAGTGACCTATCAATCTTTCTAACTGTAGACAACGAAATGGTTAATGAAAGTAGCATCCTCTCGATGCGGAAACAAAAAGGCAGATCGGGGTAAAAAGGCAGGGAGAACCCACTTCATTGCATAAAGCTCAGCCTCTTTCCACAGAACAGCTATACGTCTGCCGAAAGCGATACCTAAATCCCACGGATGACATAACCAACACAGACCTGTCCCAGCCAGTCTGTATGCGCTGTGCTGAATCATGGTCTGGTTACATCCTAATATGCCTCCCTACAGACGTGAAGAACCAGCATCGGAGTTTGCACATCCAACTGATTTCCGAGCTTGAAGAGAGTAAGGAAAGCTCCGTAGTGCAACAGTTCCCGTGAATACGGTATTTAGGTAGCAGGTCGAGAGGAAAGCATCCAGAACAACCTGAATCCGAC
>OY992887.1:43354461-43536961 GCA_963921405.1 Cepaea hortensis | reverse complement strand
GTAATATTGTTCATATTACCTACATAACAAAACGCCAGATTTTCTCTGTCTTTCATTGCTTCTTTTGCCAAGTATTTCGGAGATAATTCGTCCATTCCACTTTCTGTAACAAATTTTCCATCGACATATGTGTTAAACAAAACCCCTTAGGCGCAAGCAAAAACTATGATGTTACTTGAATTAACAAATATGACAGAAACACTGGAAATAACAACTTTGATAGAAACACTGAAAATAACAACTATGACAAAACCACTGGAAATAACAACTTTGATAGAAACACTGAAAATAACAACTATGACAGAAACACTGGAAATAACAAATATAACAGAAACAATGGAAATAATTATGATAGAAACAATGGAAGTAACAACTTTGATAGAAACAATGGAAGTAACAACTATGATAGAAACAATGGAAGTAACAACTATGATAGAAACAATGGAAGTAACAACTTTGATAGAAACAATGGAAGTAACAACTATGATAGAAACACCGGAAATAACAACTTTGACAGAAACACTGAAAATAACAAATATAACAGAAACACTGGAAATAACTATGATAGAAACAATGGAAGTAACAATTTTGATAGAAACAATAGAAGTAACAACTATGATAGAAACAATGGAAGTAACAACTATGATAGAAACACTGGAAGTAACAACTATGATAGAAACACTGGAAATAACAACTATACACACGTACACACACACGCACGCACGCGCGACGCGCGCGCACACACACACACACGAGGGGGTTCCAAATGAAAACCTTAAACGTGTGACAGAAATTACAATAACCATGGCATTGTGTTGTAACCGGTCAATATGGTTGTTAAGGATGTCAAGAGTGTTAATGACGTGACATCACGGTGCAGACGAACACGGTGACGTCATAATGACAGTTTAAAAATGGCCGCCACACTTTTGACATGCGCCATAGAGGAGCAGCGTTCTGTTGTCTGTTTCGGTTTTAATCAGTGAAATATAAAGCTATGCACAGCACACAACTAAATGAAACCTACAGAAATTAATCGGCGAATGAAGGTCCAGTATGGTGATGCATGCCTGTCAGTCTAGCAAGTGTATCAGTGGAGTATGAAGTTTCAAAACGGCGTGTTTTCTGTGACAGACTGTTCAGGACCGGGTCAGACACACAGAGCAGTTACCCCAGAGTCGATTGCAGTCTTCGAAGACCTCGTACAAGAAAACCGCCGAAGGACTATTAGGAAGTATAATATCATCAAATGGCAGATCAGAAGATGAGATCGAAAATAGGTGCAATAAGGCAAACCAACTCATTGGACAAATGGCACCAATACTAAAGAACAAACATGTATCAATAACTACTAAGAAAGCACTTTACAACACAATCTTCCTACCAACTCTATGCTACCAATGCCAAACCTGGACAATGACAGAAAAAGAGAAAAGAAAAATCACAACAACAGAAATGAGGTTCCTGAGAAGAATACTCAACATATGAAGAAGAGATAAGATCAGAAATGAAGAAATCAGGACTAAAGTGGGGGTCAAAGCAGCACTAGATTTTATTAGAAAGCAGCAAGTCAAATGGTTTGGCCATGCAAGCAGCTTACCAGTCAACAGCATACCACAACAGGCAATGATGTACAGAGCAGATGGAAACAGAGGAAGAGGCCGACCACGTAAACGTTGGACGGAGGGAATAGCAGAGTCCATGGGAATATCGATATATGAAGCCCATAATCGGGCACTCTCACGAAGTTTATACTTCACCTCGACACCGCAAGGTACAAGAGGAACATGATGAGATGAGATGAGATGAGACTGTGAGTGGCATTGCCGCACATCTTGACATCAGTCAAAGTTCAGCACACCATATCATTCATGATGTACTAGAGTACCGTAAAGTGTCTGCAAGGTGGTTGCCACAGCAGCTTACTCCAGAATTGAATCATCGATGTATTGATGCTTGTCAAGAACATATGCTGTGCTTTGAAGCAGAAGATAATGGTTTTCTATCAAGAATTGTTACTGGAAATACCACCCAGCTTCACCACCACGAGCCGGAAACAAAGAGAGCGAGCAATGAATGGTGCCATCCCTTCTCACCAAAACCAAATGAAAACATCAATATATCGGATTAAAGAGTTACAATTCACATCCTTCCAGAAGATTCCAAATAATTTGTCATTTAGTAAGTATTTAAACACAGACTCCATAAATAAAATATTGCACGATTTCTGGCCTGGCATATTTCGTTGCATCTCGCCAGGTGCATACTGCAGTGGTATATATCACGTTATGTGAAAATAATGAATAAGACTTTGGATGAAGTGTGATGTACATCATCGCTGACACTGCGCAATATGCATCCGATGACATGCAGCGAAATATGTTAGGCATGAAGTCGTGCAGTATTCTATTTATGGAGTCTGTGTTTAAATTCACTAAGGGAATATTGTTGTAATTTAGCAAGTAGCTGCCCTGTGTACATGGTTTGTTTGATATAGACCAGGGTGACAGTGACATGCTAAGAATTAACACGACATACAAGACTAGAGTAATATCACCATACGTAAGCGTATACATAGCAAGGATTTATTATACTACGACCGCAGACGGCACTGATACCGATCCAGCCTACTAAATCGAACACAGACGTGTTTAGAGGATAAGGCGGGAAAGTGAGTGAGGTGGTCATCTTAATACACTCTTACACCGACAGGCAAAGCCAGACACCTATTCTCCAAACGTCAACGAAAGCCACCCAAGTGTGCCGAAGAGAAGACATTCGGAGAAAGGAGATCTGAACTGTGAAGCAGCCTACTTCAAATGGCCCACTCATGAATCAGTGGTTAAGAATGTTTGCCACTGCGCGTGAGTCACACCGTGAAAGCCCGGGTAAACAAACAGAGAGGATTGATTACAGCACATTACTCAGATTTAAATACACAAAACGTCAGGTTGAACCCATTAATAAGCTGCCATTATCGTCTGCTACTTTCTTGTTAGTTAAAAGCTGGTTGCATGCCATTTGCATGCCTTCGCAATCAACCCCGGCATTATTTGATTAAATATTTAGTTGTTTATAATTTGCTAGACACGTTTACGTTCAATAGTTTGCCATTCCGGGAAGGTTAATCCAGTCAGCAAATGCCTGAAGAAGTCGGATGTGTCGGCCGAAATGCGAGGCGCAAATATCGGATCTCTGCTGTAAACAGACCCAATGTAATTACGTCCAAAGCAAATATTTTGAACGAACAAAGAAGAAGTTTGCCATTTATTTCTAAACGACCGATCCTCATGTCATTAAAATCAAAGGCTTCCAAATCGTCTGCGGCGGATTTCGAACCTTAGTCTCGGTATGTCGGGAAACCCTAAAACGCGCGCGCTGTACCTAAGCCAACATGCCAGCTTCTTGCTAGTAGATTTGTGCTGTTACTTAGGCTCCAAAAGCTACTTGACGTTTGATGTCACGACGATCCAGGCAGACAGTAACACTCTAACACGGACATATTTGTGTCACACCGAGGACTTTACTGCAACTCACGAAGGACATATTAGTGTCACACAGAGGTCTTTACTGCAACACACGAAGGACTGTACTGCGACCAAACAAGGGGCTATAGTGCGACATACAAAGGACGGAACTGCGACATATAAAGCACTGAGCTACGACATACACAGGATTGTACTGCACTACACAACGGACCACTGCGCCATATGAGGGACTGAATTGCGTCATAAGGACAACACTTCAACATGCGAAAGATTGTACTGAGCCACAAGGACTAAACTGCGTCACAAGAAGTCACTTTGTCATACGACGGACTACACTGCGTCACAAAATGTACTGTACTGAATTACACGAAGGATTGTACTGTACCGCAAAGGACTGTGGTGCGCCACACAGATTGTGTGCGCCACATGAAAGACTGCACTGCGTCAGACGAACTCAACTGTACTGTGACGCGCGAAAGATTGTACTAATAGTTGCTTGTTGAATTAGTGCTGGAGAGAGTGGAAGGAGACGTTAATTGTGGGCGAACAACGCCCACAAATAGCCAGATATGCCTAAATCCATTGTAAACACCAAGGAAGAGTGACTTATCTTATATTACAGGCGAATTCAATGTGAGGATGATTCCGGATGATGACGATGATGATGATGATGATGAAAAATATAGCACCTGCTGATGCATACGGAGTAGAATTACGCTAGTCGTGTTAAAAAACAACAAACCGTGGAACACAACCATAGTTTCACACCGTGAGCACAAGTGGTGCATAACATGTACAACATATTTCAATGTATCTCATTTCCGCAACAAAGCTACTGTACCACGGAACGCCGCATACAGTTATACGAGAGAATAGACTTCACTAAATATATGGAATACAGATGTTCGAGCGACGGATAAGCAACCGCATATTATTCATACGAAGGGGATATGACTGGTTAATTCTGCTGCTATTGAATTGTATCCGCCAATGGGATCCACCAGCTTTCAACCAACTCGACCAAAACCTTCCTCTCTTCTGTCGCTCCCAGCGGCTCCCTCCATATCCTCTCTGTTATTAATATATGTCGCTAATTCTTTTCTCGTTTTTTTTTTTTCTCTTCTCCGTTCTGTTTAGGTTTCCTTCTATTTCTGTGTCTGTCTGCATCAGTCGATCACTCTGTCTATTCGTCAATATAGTTTCAGGTCTATCGATATACATAGATACTACCAACATGCTCTCTCTCTCTCTCTCTCTCTCTCTCTCTCTCTCTCACACACACACACACACTAGACAGACGGACGGACAGACGGGCGGGGATGGGCGGACGGACGGACGGATACAGAGTTAAACCACATAAACAGCCGATGAGTCTAGTGTTCCACGGAAAATAGTGCAGCGGATACCACAGAAGATACGAAAATGAATTAACTGAAATATATATATATATATATCTTGAGAAATGAATAACGATATGTTATGCTTTATCTATGTAACTATAAAGTTGACAACTCTGCAGTTAATAAAGTAACGATGAGTTTGTCTCATTTACTCCCATTAATATCCTTTAACAGAACACCGACAGTTTCCGAATTGATATTCAATGCAGTACTTTCATACTGTTTAATTGTAATTAAAAGGTAAGGTTACTGTGGAGGGTGGACGCAACATGGACCAGGCTGACATTCTGAATGCTCTTCGAGAAGACTTTTGCGAGAACCAAGTGATGACTGTGAATCTATAGCCATGGCCAGACTGTGAGAACAGCAAATTAAAAGAGGGGTGGCCAAACAGGAACACTACGCAGGAAGCCAAGTACGATTGATACACCAACACAGAACTGGTGTCGTTAGCCGCTACACGCTGCGGGATTTGCTGAGGAGGGGATCCAAGCACGTATGGGCTGAATGGTTCGACGTGCAATGAGGATGATCTGTCGACTAACTAACTAACTAACTAACTAACTAACTAACTGACTGACTGACTGACCAACTAACTAACTAACTAACTAACTAACTAATTGTTCACTGTGTTTATTGTACATATGTACCACAGTTTGTGGATGTGTGTGTACGTGCCTTGTGCATGCGTAAAAGAGGTATTAACTATTTTCAATTTTACCGTCGTTATGTGGACGATATACTCATTATCACCACAGACGAGCTACAAGCAACATCCTTTCAGGCCACAATGAACAAGACGCATAAAAACATCTCTCTATCTATGGAACACGAACACAACGAAGCGTTACCGTTCCTAGATATTCTAATGAGACGTAGAGCAGACGGCACAATTCAAAGATCGGTGTATCGCAAAGGAACATGGACTGGCCAATACCTAAATTTTCAGAGCTTCACACCTGTCCAGTACAAACGGGGCTTAGTACGGACCTTGTTTGACCGTGCTAGAAAGATATGCACCCAGGACACACTGACAAAGGAATTTGAAACTCTGAAGAATGCCTTAAACCTGAATGGGTACTCCACAGGATTTATAAAGCGCCACTGCCAACAGCCCAAACCCAAAGCAGACGTAACTACAGTCCCTAAACTCAAGGTATTAATCCAGCTAACCTTTCGAGGGGATGAAGTTTGCAACATCTACAAGACCGGCTTACTACAGCAGTAGGCCGAACATTCTGTGCGGCAACTCCAGTCATTAGATACAAAACCGTACCGATTCCTACACCAGCAGTTAAAGAGCCTGTTCCTCTGTACGCCACAAACAATTGTATTTACCAGGCCGTTTACATTGGTAGAACAGAGAGACAGCTTAACAAACGGGTGTCAGAACACATACCTCAATGGGTCAACAAGATACAACACACAGGAGATGCTAGCCTCGTGGTGCCGACACACCGGAAGCTCCCGTCGTCTTCAATCGGGAGGCACATTGTCGAAAGTGGCCATGTGGTGGCCAGAGACACTGCATTTCGCGTGTTGTTTAACACACAAAATACTCGCTTGTTAAAATTTGCAGAAGCAATTATGATCTATCAACGCAAGCCAGAATTGTGCAAACAGAAAGACATGTTAGTCAGCTTAAAATTACCGTGGTAGATAAGTGACAGTACTGTGCGAATATGTGTATATTTCAACTTGAAAGATTTATCTAGTTAATTCACGTAAGTTGTGTGATTTCTGCAGTATGTACCTGACGAGATGCAGCGAAATATGCCAGGCAATAAATCGTGCAATCTATTGTTTGTGTCTTCGTTATTCATATTTTCAAAATGTTATTGTCGGGCCCCAAAGTGAGCTAACTTGCTACACTGCCTGAACGATGCTGTGTGTGAAAATGAACATAGGCATCTGAAGAAAATCGATAACTTGTGCCAGGGATCAAATGTCATTATTCAAAGTGGTGGTTTTCATCCGGTACAAAGGGCGAGTATAGATGCGTGAAAATGTGAAAGACAATCTAGTATAAAGACGTCTCGGGGTGAGAGGGGGGGGGGGGAATATATATATATCGCCATACAAAAGCACGCGACATGGGTAGCTCTCAAAGCGTAATGGGTGGTGATGGGTCCTTCACACGCCAATGACTGGGTATAATAGCTGTTATAATACAATTCCTGTTACTTAATGACTTTCCCTCGTAGTATTAGCTCTATATTTCATGTCAGGTCTTAGTCAGATAGCTACAGTATGACAGTAGATTTTACAAACCTCTTTGGACAACAGTCACCTTCACATTAATATCCTGTTTGTGGCTGACTCGGTCACAGGATATTTAATCTGAACCAGGGATGGACTCTAATATAACTTCTCTTTGAGGTTGAACGGAGTAGGGATAATAATGCGCGTATAATCGAATCGAATCGACAGTAAACGGTACTACTTGCTTTCAGTTAGCGCCGAATGTTGGGCGGCGCTCACCAAACCCGACACCCCATATTATGCCAAAGGCTTCGGGTGGAGGAGCATAACTGGGAGGGTACAAGCCTTATCCTAGTTCGAGGATATGCAACCTAAAGACTAACTGTCATGGCAGGGCAGACCAGGCCCTAAGCCTTGGTCAGCAACTGGTATAGGATCGAAGCTCTGACAGGCGGACAGTTAGAGTATTGCTCTGCTGATCCGGGAGATTTTACACTTGTCTTATTCCAGATGTATTGGTGATACTTTTATTCTAGAGTTAACTAAGCAAGCCGAGAGATGGATCATGCTGCACGGGCAACTCAGGGTCTCTAAATTCAACACAGACTTTGTGTTATGGAGAGGTATAACTCCATGTTACAAACTATCGTCTATCAAGACAGCAAGGTACCAGTCATTAACTATTATTTGACGAAACAGGTTCAAGTTATAACAGGGTAATACAGAAGTAATCATAATTGCATAAGTTCACCCAACAATAGGCTTTAACAGAAGGAATTACAGTAACACATAGGACCAAGTTGATAACACACAGGGCAGGGTGACATGCTTCAATTAACAAAATCAAAGATAGGGAGCATCCGATGTATTTTTTCACAGGACACGCTGACGTGGTGAGAAACGAACAGGTGGGCAGATTGGCTGGGTTTGCATAGTTGGGTGTGGTGCTGGTGTGCGATAAGACAGATATAGATAGGGCGCTTTGAGATCATGTGTATAGTGTGGAAAAACAGATAAATCATCATAGCCTAGAGAGAATGGTGCAGCATGGAGTAACCAGTGGATCTGGTCGACACTCAAAACTCCGAAGAAAGGCCAGACGGACACATAATTAGACTACAACTGGTACCATTAGTATTTGAACTCTTCAAACTGTTGAAGATGAGGACGGGGCATGTATGGCAGTGTCCCGAGTTATGTGGCAGAAATTCTTGACTCTACTCTACTCAACTGAGGACTGAGTGGATTCGTTCAACAATAGGCTGAGACAGAAGGAGTTACACTAATTATAACTCAGTGGGTTAGTGCAACAATAGGCTGAGACAGGAGCTACAGTAATTATAAGTGAGTGGGTTGGTGCAACAATAGACTGAAACAGAAGGAATTGCAGTAATTATAACTGAGTGTTTTGGCGCAACAATAGGCTGAAACAGACGGAATTACAGTCATTATATTATATCTGAGTGGATTGGTGCAACAATTGCCTGAGACGAGGTAAAACAATCATAATCAAGTGGGTTGGTATATAACTGAGTGGGTTAGTACAACAGTAGGCTGGGACAGAAGAGCGCCCTCACAAATAACCTCAATGGACTCACATTGCTGACTGTCCTAGTAGGCTACGCAAACTTCCAATCATAGACGGCCGTGGCTCCGTCTCCAGGACTGCATCATCCAGCGAAGTCCGCCGTCGGGCACTCTCTGCAAGGCCTGCTTTCTGAACATACCTGCCTGGAAAGAGACAAGACGATTCATCCACAATGTAAATAAACGGAACAAGAGAGGAGAGGGAGGGAGGGAGAGAGAGAGAGAGAGAGAGAGAGAGAGAGAGAGAGAGAGAGAGAGAGAGAGAGAGAGAGAGAGAGAGAGAGAGAGAGAGAGAGGAACTAGACAGAGAGAGACAGAAAAAGACAGACATAGAGAGAGAGAGAGAGAGAGTAGTAGTAGTAGTAGTAGTAGTAGTAGTAGTAGTAGTAGCAGCAGCAGCAGCAGCAGCAGCAGCAGCAGCAGCAGCAGCAGTAGTAGTAGTAGTAGTAGTAGTAGTAGCAGCAGCAGCAGAAATAGCAGTAGTTAACAACAAACCAAACTTCCCACAAATTGACAAAGCCGAGTTCACGCTCGCATTTATGGGTCGGCTTTTAGTTTCTTTTAGCACATCAGGCGCCAGGGTCTTCACCTCGGCATGCATTTGTCTAAGGTTTACTTCCCAGAGATGGATATAACCAAGGTATCGAACTCCATCTGCCCGTGGGTAGGTTTCCTGTACTAACAGATATGTCAAGACAGCTGCCTGCAGATTACTTTTGGCACTTCTCAACTGCCGTAGGTTTTTTAACGTGCACACGGAACCTGCCTTTTTTCACCTACATCTGAGAAGGCTTGGTATCCGATCTCCATACCCACGACACAGGGGATGCGTATGGTATCAATAGAGTAGAAATGGCTCGGGTAAAAAACAAAGCACAATCCTGTGCTGGAATTCCCACTGGCAACATGGACCAGAGAAGGACACCACGTCATCTCAGCAAAGCCACTCCCGTTTTCAAGATCATTTGTAATAACATTGTTAATCTCTCTCTCTCTCGTCCTTCTCTCCTCCTCCCACTTTCACTATCTCTCTCTCCTCTCTGTCTAAGTCCATGATCGATGCGCTATTGTCTACTTGTTATCTTCTTCTTCTTCTTCTGCGATCATCCGTATATTTTTTTCGGATGTGACTGCGTTGTGCCTGTTTACAGCCGAGCTGCGTTCTTGCGCCGTTAGGCCGACACATCCGACTTCTGCAGGCATTTGTTGACCGGGTTAACTTCCCGCGCTACTTGTTATCTGACCATTTGACCTTTATGCGCCGAACAGATTCATTTAATGACTTGCTGATTTCTTCTTCTTCATCTGAAGTTCCTCTGCTAATGGACCAACTATAGCCAAGCTCTTTATAGACTTGTTCATGATTTTGCAGCCAGCTTTCTACTTGGTGCGGAAGCCAGCTCCATGTCAACCCACCTTAGTTGTGTCTTACGACATGTTTGGTAGGTTAGTGTCACTATTCTATGCTTGCATCTTTGTTCTCTTAATACCATTAATTCTGCTATTGGACTATGTCTAGTTTCTACACGCTATTCCCGTTCATAATGTTTCTTAATCGTGTTAACTCGTTTACTACGTGAACTGCTTAATTTATTTACGGGCACTCTTCCGACAGACGGGTCTAAATAGTTCTGCAGTGAATAAGTGATTAGGGTTAGGGTTAGTGTTAGTTATATAAAATTATTCACTGCAGAACTATTTAGACCCGTCTGTCGGAAGAGTGCCTATTTACATTTTCAACTAGAGGTTTAATTATAATTTCGGCTACGGTTTGCCATTACCAAGACAATTTGTGATATTTTATTTATTTAAAAAAAAAAACATTAAATGCGGCAAAGCTTAGTTTGTGAATTTCTTTTTTTTTCTTTCTTATTATTCAAAAGCACGAAAAGTCTGGTGCGTCCAGCGATTTATGGTAATAAATGAGTTGAAGTTGTTACTTTCTCCTTTTAATTGAGGTATCTTGTTCCTCGGTAAATTAATTAGCCAATGTTTTATTGATTTTGAACCGCAAACTTGTGACCCCAATATTTCCATTTTCTTGTCTATCAATACACCAACCGTAGCACAGAGTTGTCTGATCCCATGTTAATATTTCTATTAACCGGTATACTGCTTTACGGATTTCCTGTAATACCATAATCCATTTTTAATATTTCAATGTTCTGCTTTCAGTGCGGCATTTTTTTTCTCCGCAGTGTATAATCCTGTGATGATATCTGGTGGGTACAGTTTCTCTATGTGCAATCCTGTGGGCATATCTAGTGAGTGGAGTTTCTCCATGTGCAATCCTGTGGGCATATATAGTGAGTGGAGCTTCTCCATGTGCAATCCTGTGGGCATATCTAGTGAGTGGAGTTTCTCCATGTGCAATCCTGTGGGCATATCTAGTGAGTGGAGTTTCTCCATGTGCAATCCTGTGGGCATATCTAGTGAGTGGAGTTTCTCCATGTGCAATCCTGTGGGCATATCTAGTGAGTGGAGTTTCTCCATGTGCAATCCTGTGGGCATATATAGTGAGTGGAGTTTCTCCATGTGCAATCCTGTGGGCATATATAGTGAGTGGAGTTTCTCAATGTGCAATCCTGTGGGCATATATAGTGAGTGGAGTTTCTCCATGTGCAATCCTGTGATGATATCTGGTGGGTGGAGTGTCTCAATGTACAATCCTGTTGTAATATCCGTTGAGTGGAGTGTTTCAATGTACAATCCTGTGATAATATCTAGTGGGTGGAGTGTCTCAATGTACAATCCTGTGATAATATCTAGTGGGTGCAGTTTCTCAAAGCACAATCCTGTGATGATATCTAGTTGGTGGAGTTTCTCAATGCACAATCCTGTGATGATATCTAGTGGGTGCAGTTTCTCAATGTGCAATTCTGTGATGATATCTAGTGGGTAGTTTTTCAATGTATAATCATGTAATGCATCTGGCAGGGGAAGTTTTTCAATGTGTAATCATTTAATGTATATAGCGGGGAAGTGTGTCAGCTTCTTGTGGGTGCAGTTTTCAATGTGTATTCATGTCAGGTATCTGGTGGAGGGAGAGAGAGATACAGAGAAAGAGATGGAGAGATAAGAGCAAGAGACAGAGAGAGAAAGGGAGCATGAGAGAGAGAGAGAGAGAGAGAGAGAGAGAGAGAGTGAGAGAGAGAGAGAGAGAGAGAGAGAGAGAGAGAGAGAGAGAGAGAGAGAGAGAGAGAATGACACAGAGACAGGCATACAGTCAGACAGATAGGCAGACAAACAGACAAAGTTATCAAAGAGGAATAAACTACATGGAAGTAAACAACCACAAATAAGCCATACAGTTCACATCAAATGGCCAGCTACAGTAAATTACTTTACAAAACAAGGTTATTACACAAGCAGATCTTTAATAACACAGTGAAATGCAGTAAAAGCATGGGATATGTATTGACATGCGGTTAAAATGTCACAAAATTTAACCAGCAAAACTAAAAACATAAACTTGCACATGAAGCGAAAATATCCAACTCCAAAGCTGATCGAAGTGTCAAATATAACCTATTTAATGAGAAAATTAGCACATGAATGGTCGCTGCGTAGGCTATGCCTTTATCACAGATGCAACAGCTGACAGTGGCGTCCTTGCTTACGTAGACATAGTGATCACTCTGGTGATATGGTGTGGCGAGAAGAAGAAAAGCATTCGCAGATAGTTTAACACAATACTTATGAGAACAGTGTGGCTGAAAGGTTAGAATCACTAGCTCCTAAATGTTCTGTGTGTTGATGACGGGATAGTGGGTTCATACTCTACACCAGTCATTTAGACTTAAACCTTGACCTCTCATTCAGAAAGCAATGGCAAACTGCTGAATTAAAATCACCTAGAAAAGCAACTTGGGTTGATCACAATGTCCCGCAAAGAACATGCAGCATTTAAGAGAAGTCAGTGTGGCCAAAAGGTTAAGAGTGTTGGCTCTTGAATTCCTGTGTGTTGATGGCAGGGTAGTGGGTTCATGTCCTGCACTGGTCAGGTGGGTGTAAACCTTGAATTCCTGTGTGTTGATGGTGGGATAGTGGGCTCATGTCCTGACTTCTCACCCAGAAAGCAATGGCAAACTTGCTGTTTGTGATTTTTTGTCTTCCACAAACAGCATAAAGCTAGGAGTACGACAGGGGTGTGTCTTGTCACCCAATCTCTTCTCCCTATATAGCGAAGTAATAATGAGAGAGATCAAAGAGAAGCCAGGAATACTAATCGGAGGATATAATATAAACAATATACGCTATGCAGATGACACAGCATTGGTAGCGGATAATGCAACAGACTTACAACAATTATTGGACATTGTAGTATCAGAGAGTGCACAGAAAGGACTCTCCTTGAATATCAAGAAAACAGTAACAATGGTGATATCAAAGAAAATGGGGACACCAAAATGTGACATAGAAATAGAAGGGGAAATTCTCAACCAAGTGGATAATTTTAAATACCTAGGGGCACTTATAACATGAGATGGAAGATGTACAACAGAGATTAGAGCAGAAGATGGGCAGGTAAAAGCCGCATTTCAGAAAATGAAGAGTATCTTATGCAATAAGTCGCTATCAATGAATGTAAGAAAGAGAGTGCTAAAATGCTATATAGAACCAGTTTTGCTGTATGGCAGCGAATCTTAGAATGTAAATGAAAAAATTAGGAAGAACTTAGAAGCAACGGAGATGTGGTTTTTAAGACGAATGTTGCGAATTCCTTGGACTGCCAGAGTAACTAACAACGATTGCCTGAAAGAGGCTAATGAAACTACAACACTATATACAACAATAAGAAAGAGACAAACAGCTTTCTTTATTCATGTGATGAGAAGAGAGGCATTGGAGAACATCATGACAACTCGAAAGATCGAGGGGAAGAGAGACAGAGGCAGACCAAGAGAAATGATGCTGGACGGATTGAGACGGTGGCATGGAGGAATATCATCAGTAGAGTTGATTCAGAACACCAAAGACCGAGATCTATGGACAGCCATGAACGCCTACGCCAGCCGACATGGCACTTGATGATGATGATGACAAACAGCACATCCTCAAGTTTTAGGTTTTGT
This sequence comes from Cepaea hortensis, assembly GCA_963921405.1. Classification (NCBI taxonomy): domain Eukaryota; kingdom Metazoa; phylum Mollusca; class Gastropoda; order Stylommatophora; family Helicidae; genus Cepaea; species Cepaea hortensis. The sequence continues at coordinate 43,523,209 of OY992887.1, read as the reverse complement.
TGTTGTTGTTGTTTGATACTATCCAATGCACCAGATTTCTTTGGTAGAGACATGATTGAGGATTTAAAAGATCATCAGGTATGTTAACAGAAAGAATTATTGAAATGAACAAAGATCTATATTTCTGCTTTATTAACTACACTGAAGCTTTTGATAAGGTGAAACATGAAGAAATGACTACAATGTTGGAGATATTAGACATTGATGGTAAAGATATAACAAAATCAAAGAACCTGTATTGGCAACAAAAAGCACCCATAAGAACATTAAACAAGCAGTCAGACATATACATTGACCCGATCTTTCCAATTTGTACAGACAAAGGAATCTGTGCTAGTACTCATGTCATTTCAGTCTAACGCTGGTTCGAAACCTGGACTTGTCACTAGTCAAAATGAGAAAAAGATTTAGCCAATCCTGATGTACGGAAGTGAATCATGGACAATTAGCAGAGAGGTAATGAATTACATGGGAGCTGTGGGGGTGTCGTTGTATACATAGAATGATGAAAACATCGTGGATGGATAGAACGAGCAATGAAGATATCTTGAAAGAAGTTAACTCACTAAGAGAACTGGTTACTCACATCAAAAGGGGACAGTCCACATTCTTTGGGCATGTCATGAGAAGGGGAGAGCTGGAGTATGTCATCACAACGTGAAGGTTGGAGAGGAAGAGAGGCAGAGAAAGCCCAAGAGAGAAGATGCTTGACAGTTTGCCATCATGGCATGGAGGAAGGTTGGTATCAGAAATGATTGGCAGCACATGAGACAGAAGGCTGTGGACATGACATGATCACCAACGCCACACGGTATGGACTCTTAAGAAGAAGAAGAAGTACTCCATCATCCATCCTATAGTCTTGATCTAGCTCTGATCTTCATCTTTTTGGTCCACTTAAAAATGCAGTGTGTGGGAAAGATTTGATGATGATAATGAGAGTGTAGTTCGTGCAATGAAGATATGATTAGTGATTCGTGCAGTGAAGATATGACTAGTGATTCGTGCAGTGAAGATATGACTAGGTGAGGAGGACAAAACCTGATACAGTTGAGGCATGCAGGCACTTGTTTCATGTTTGCATAAGGCCGTACAAGTTGATGAAGAGTATGTAGACAAATTGTATTTTAGAGAAAATTTTCATGTTTATTGTTTGCTCCATTCATATGGAACAAATTGTTTCTGGAAAGAATGTACAGTGCATTACTTTCTGACCGTCCCTCGTAGGAAGAAAGGCGCATATATAACAGAAAGATAAACTGATAAATATATAGAAATCTTTAACAGAGTTTGTGCCAAATAAAAAGTAGGTTTAGACCAAACAAAAATGAATGACGGAAAATGGGAAGTAGGAGTGTGTCACAGTTATGACTTAAAAGTTGTTAATATGGTAGCAGACATGTTGTATTATAACTTAGTGACAATATTTTGGTGATATATAAGCCCAAAGCAGATACAGGAAGTCACTTAAGACAATTAATCATCCCATGGCACTTAATCAGTTAAAAACAAACTAGAAGAAAGAATGACTAAATCTTCATCTTCTTTACCAATCTTCCATGTAAAGTGCGCCACACCTAGCTACACACCCCAAAGGTCAGCGTGTCCAACTTTGACAGGGATTTGTGAAAGGTTTCCTTGATCTAGATATATCCCATCCCAGGTAACATGCTCTGTCTACCAGTTAGCAGGCTTTCTTCTCTGACAAATTTTGTCAGGGAAGCTACCGTACAAAGCAGAAGACTCTGTGATTTCCCACTATCGTTGGATTTTAAACGTGTATAACTTGCAGTTTCTCCGTGGTGATGGCGTTGTGGACACGATTCGTAATGCCGCTTACCCGCGGTCGAAACACAGCTGCGACCAATTTGGCAGCAGACAGTGTTGCGTTGGTTTTAACATGTTGGTATAGGAGCAGGTCGTTCAGAAAGCAATGGCAAATTACTTAACGTAAACATTTACCAAGACATCAACAACAGCAGTAAAATGCTGGTGTTGACTGCAACGTCTTGTAAGGGATATGCAACTTTGAAAAAAAAAAACTTGCAGTGTTTTTCACCTTTATGTGAGAGGACTGGGTAATCTAACATACTACCTAAGACATCAGAGGAAGATCATTTGAAAAAAGTGGTTCTTGGGAAAATGCCCTACACTATGCTTAGATTGAACCCGATACCTTCTGAGTCAGAGGCAGACATTTTGAATTCTCACCCAGGGCTCAACAGAATTACTAAATGAGATCACAGGTTAATATAAAATAATTTGGGCTCACAAAAAGACATGACATATCCTGCTGAAAACCACACTGGAGGGATTGCTGGAAGGCAAACATTTATGAGAAAGACAACAGCTTAAGGTGGCGGGTAAGATCACAACATTGATTGGAAAGAGAAAGGTAGACTATAACATCATGGAAAAAGGATAGTAGACTATAACATCAAGGAAAGAGAATGGCAGTCTGCAACATCATTGAATGGAGACAGCATACCGTAACATCATGGAAACAGGATGGTAGATTGTAACATTATGGGCAGAGCACGGAAGACTAACATCATATAAAGTGGGTGATATGCTAAAATATCATGGAAAAAGGACCTCATTGGCACCTTGCCGTCTTGACAGACGATAGTTTGTGCTTTAAAAAGGCATAATAACTTTTAACTATGGCGGTAGCGAGTGTGACTGATAAGGCCAATTTGCGCTGTAAATGTCCGTTCACAGTGGGTGCATGTGAACACGTGGTCATTTCCACCATCATGCACCATCTTACGTCTCAAACGCTTGGTGTGTGACTTTTCTGCAATAATTTTCTCCTTTGACTTTATTCCATTTCTGATATTTGCCCTCCATGCAACACGTTCAGCGGCGACTTGCTCCCAATGTGCATTATCAATGCCTGTATCAATCATGTCCCGCTTACACACATCTTTGTATCGTAGTAGAGGCCGACCCTGAGATCTCTTACCCATCTGTAATTCACCAAAAAAGATATCCTTTGGTATTCTACCATCATCCATCCTCCTAAGATGTCCTATCCATCTAAGTCTACGAAGACTGAGCATGGAATAAACTGTCACACAACCTGATCTTTCCAATACTTCAGTATTTGTGATTTTGTCTTGCCACTTAATACCAAGAATTCTTCGCAGACACCGCATATGAAAGCTGTTTAAATTGTTCTCTTGGTGTGAGTAAGTTGTCCAGGTTTCACTGCCATAGAGAAGAGTACTAAGGACACAGGCTTGATAGACAAGGACTTTTGTTTTGGCAGTAAGCTTCCTGTTCTCCCAGACTCTTTTTCTTAACCTGTTCATTGTTGTTGCTGCCTTACCAATCCGGATGTTGATTTCCTGATCTAGGGATAATTTGCTATTTACCACTGATCCTAGATATGTAAAATGGTCTACTATCTCTAGTTCGGCGTCGTCAATAAAGATTGATGGTACCCCATGTGCACCTTGTGACATAATCTGTGTCTTCTTTTTGCTAATTGTTAAACCAAATTCAGAACAAGCATTGGAGAATGCAGATAGTAGACATTGCAATTCTTCCTCAGAGTGGGTCGTAACTGCAGCAAAAAGCAACTCTCTGATCAGTACCCTCCTAATTTTGGTCTTAGCCTTCAATCTCTGAGCATTGTAGAGGCCGCCATCTGAGCGTGAGTGAATGTATATACCACCATCCTGATCACGAAATGCATATTTCAGTAGAAGTGAAAAGTATATTCCAAAGAGGGTGGGAGCTAGTACACAACCTTGCTTAACTCCACTCTTGATTTCAAATTCTTCAGAAGTTGCACCATCAAACTTGATTATACCCTTCATGCCTGTGTGGAACGATTCCACAATGGACAGAAGAGTTGGTGGGCAGCCAATCTTCTTTAGTGCCTTGAACAGACCCTCACGACTGACCAAATCAAATGCCTTTGTGAGGTCGATGAAGGCAATAAACAGTGGTTGATTCTGTTCACGGCATTTTTCTTGCATTTGTCGCAATGAGAATATCATATCAGTGGTAGACCGGTTCTGTCGAAAGCCACACTGTGATTCGGGGTAGACTTGATCTCCTAGGACTTGAAGTCTGCGCAGAACAATTCTGGCAAATACTTTTCCAACAATACACAGAAGTGAGATACCCCTATAGTTGTTGCAGTCGCTCCGATCGCCCTTGTTCTTGTACAGTGTTATGATGCTTGAATCTTTGAAATCCTGTGGGACTTGTCCTTCACGCCAGCATAGCTCTATTAGCTGGTGGATCTGTATAGTGAGTGTGTCTTGCCCACTCCTGATAACCTCTATTGGAATCCCATCCTTACCTGGAGCCTTGCCAGATGCAAGTTCATTTATAGCACACTTAACTTCTGTTATGGTGGGAAGTGTGTCCAGGTGGTCAAGAGTTGGTAGAGCCTCTATGGCGTTGAGGGCATTATCCGCTAGTTTGGTCTCACTTGAGTAAAGCTCCAAATAGTGCTCTACCCATCTGTCCATCTGCTGTTTCTTATCAGTGATGACTTCTCCAGTCAAGGTTTTCAATGGTGCACTTCTTTTGATCACTGGACCACAGGCTTTCTTTATTCCTTCATACATGCTTCTTATGTCTCCCTTATCACTTGCGATTTGAATGGACTCACATAACTTGATCCAATAATCATTTGCACACTGCCTGGCAGCCTTTTGCACATCCTTCCTAGCTTGCCTTAGCTCACTCAGAGTGTTACGCATTGGTCTTTCCTTGTTTCTTAAGAGAGCTTTCTTCTTCTTATCAATCAAGGGCTGCAGAGTCTCGCTGTTGGCCGCAAACCAGTCCTGCCTCTTATGATCCACAGTGCCGTAAACCCTTACGGCAGTTTTACAAAGAGTTTCCTTAATTTGACCCCACTTTTCATTTACTGTACAATTTTCTGGTGTATCAGTGAAAGCGTCTTCAAGTTGCTGTTGAAACTGAAAGCACTTTTCAGGATCATGAGTGTTAATAATATTAATCCTGGGGCTAGATTTGTGTTTAGCTGTGTAGATTCTCTTTGGTCTCAGTCTAACCCTTGCAACAACCAAAGAATGATCCGTATCACAGTCAGCACTGTGGTAACTACGAGTCAATGATATATGGTTCAGATGTTGTCTCCGTGTGATGATGAAGTCCAGCTGGTGCCAATGGCCGGATCTTGGATGTTTCCATGTGACCTTATGCATCTCTTTTGTTTTAAAAAAAGAGTTTGTAATACATAGGTCATTACTGGTGCAATGCTAAAGCAGCCTTTGCCCATTTTCATTCATGCGACCGATGTTGTATTTTCCAAGGCACACTGGCCATGAACTCGAGTCCTTGCCCACACAAGCATTGAAATCGCCGAGCATATAAATGTAGTCGGATTTTGGAACTGCCTTAATCACAGAGTCTAACTCCTCATAGAACAAATCCTTCACATCATCAGAGGAATCGAGTGTCGGTGCATATGCAGTAATAATGGTGGCAAACCCACAAGAGGTTGCCAAGCGCAGGGATAATAGTCTTTCATTTCCTCCTGCTGGAATTTCAATCATTCCCAGTAGCGAATTCTTCACTGCAAAGCCCACACCGTGTTGCCTTTTTTCTGCCTGCCCTTTACCCTTCCAGAAAAAGGTGTAGTTGTTTTCCCTGAGTGACCCTTCCTCAGCGAGGCGAGTCTCCTGCAGGCCAGCAATATCAATGTTAAGACGATTGAGTTCGGCATCAATCACAGCCGTTTTTCTCACATCGTCAATATTGGTCAAGTCAGTGGAAAATCCTGGACACATGGTTCTCACGTTCCAGGTTGCAAGCCGTAGCTTGAGGTTTCTATTTATATTTTTGTTTGTACCTTGTGCATTGGTTTTACAGCCTGCGATTCAGATTTTGTCCTAGCCCCAAGCACCCATTGAAGCAGGCAGGCTGTGGCGGATCAGCACCCAATTGGCTGGGGGGTGCCCAGCTTGAGGCGGGCGGTAGCTGATCAGTGACACCTATAGGTGTCTCCCACCATCAGAGGCAACGCGTGGCGCCCCATGTCTACGCCAACTGACAAGGACTTATAACCCGTAACAGTTGCCTCTCGCTTTGATTCCGAGACCAGTTAAGACCAGGGATGGAGTTATTGCCTCTCCATAGCACAAAGCCTGGGCTAAAATATAGAGATCATGTGTTGCCCATGCATCATGATCCCTCTCTCGGCCTGCCTAGTTCACTCCAGAGGAAAGGTAACACCCCTACATCTGGAACAAGACAAGCTGCAGAAGCTGCCGGATCAGCAAAGCAATGCTCTAACTGTCCGCCTGTCGGAGCTTCGATCCTAGACCAGTCGCCAACCAAGGCTTAGGGCCTGGTCTGCCCTGCCATGACAATTTTGTCTTTAGCTTGCATTTCCTCGCACCAGGGTAAGGCTTGTACCCTCCCAATTGCGCTCTTCCGCCCGAAGCCGTTGGCACAATGTGGGGTGTCGGGTTTGGTAAGCGCTGCCCAACGCTCGGCGCTAACAGAAACCAGGTAGTACCGTCTACTGTTATACGGTAGCTCAGTCATATCTGACTAAGACCTGACTTACATAAAAGAGGGTGCTTAAGCCCGAAACTTGAAATTAGCTATAGCCACTGAGAAATGGCACAAATGCCACTTTGAGTGATAAGATCACCAATGTTACAAATGTGCTGATCGCTGTGACTTCTATGAGTTAGTATGGTCGTATCTGGAGTCTATTCGGGTTCCTAATTACGGATAGAATTATGGGGTTTTGATTTGTTTGGCATTGTCTCGGTTGTGAAAGGGTTCATTTTTTTTTAGCAATAAAATTGATATCAGTATGTTATTTGGTTTGTTATTTGAGTTGAATAATTGCTGTGGTTGGAACTGCCTATGTGGTAATTCATTGCCTGGAATCAAAAATTAAGATATCTTGATTCTCTGTCTACCCGAACCTGATAACCATCTTCTTCTTATCCTATCTCTTTCTTGACAGGCGAGAGGAATGTATGAGGTGCTTGAACTCTTCTCCTTTTTTACTCTCTCTTCTTAACTGTGGCCCTAAAGCAGTCGACGTTGCATTTCTTTTTCTCTAGCACCCAAGTATTGGGAAACCCTGTCTCCCTCTGCTTTAGCATTCATTTCGTTTTCAAGTGGACCTACTGATCTTTCTTATACCTAATATGTCTTATGACATGGAAAAGGGTACTTTACTTAAATTGTTTAACTATTAAACGGAGCAATGGCAAACTACTGAATGTAAACTTACCAAGAAAACATAAAAAGTCAAAATATGCCGGGGTTGAATGCGACGTCCTGTAAAGGATATGCAACTACCTAAACTGAGCAGACATTGTTTTAGTCTTCATGAACCCACTGACCTCGTTATATTCAAGTGTCCTGCACTTTCAAACATTAAGGAAAAGCTGTTATTTTTCTATTAGTCCATTGATGTATAATTTTTTTATATTAGTCATTGGTCATTATGTCTTTACATAACCTTCTGTCATGTGTGCTGCCAATCATTTCTAATACAGGTGTTCCTCCTTGCCATGAAGTCAAACTGTATAGAATCTTCTTTCTTGGTCTCCCTTGCCTTTCTTCCCCTTCTGCTTTCCCACTGTCACAACATACTCCAACTTTGGGAAAAGCCACTACAGCCATTTTCAACAATTACCAATTTGAACTGGCAGGAGTAGACAACTCACCAGCACTGAGATAAACAACATAAAACAACAGAAACCGAACCACCAGTTATCTGCAACATTGATCTCTACTTGTGATAACTGTCTACATAATCACTACTGTGAGCAGCCTTGCCGACTGGTGTAGACGATCATGCCTCTCCACAAATTGCGATCACCCACAGCATGGATCAATGCGTGTGTTGACTCCCTTCCGTGCCATGACACAAGACTGTCAAGAAATTTTTTTCTGTTTGTCTTCCTTCATCTCTCTTTCTACAAATATTTCCGGTTGTCACATGTTCCAGTTCTTGTCTTCTCATAATATAAAGATGGGTATACAGTTTCTAAACATGTCACTTTTACATTCCAGATGTGTAACATGTTCATACAATTATTCTTGGGTTCATAATGTGGTGGTTTCTCCTTACACTCCACATCCACATGGGTGGTTTATGACTTCCACCTTGGACATAAATTTCTGGCCATCAGGACAAGTGAGTGCTGGTACAGAACTGTTCACTTATCCAGTGGATACTTTTTTTTTAAAAGTTGCATATCCCTTACAGGACGTTCCAGTCAACACCAGCATTTTTCAGCTGTTATTGATGTTCTTGGCAAGATTACGCCCAGTAGTTTGCCATTGCTTTCTGAGTGACAGGCTCAGTACTCTGTAAGTAACCAACGCGGCGCGACGCGATCCGCTGCCGAATCTCACGCTGCTGTGTTCCTCACGTGGATATATGGTATTACGGAGAAAGTCATTAACCCCTTCACCAGGGAGATGTGGATACTTAACCCCTTAAATTGCATTTGCCTCACTCTTGTGCATACTTGTCCTCTCCACTAGGACAAGCAGTAGCGTGTTTCCTTTCATCTAGCTAAGACCACAATAGCATTCCTCACTCTCCAGTGTAGTTCAGCATGGCAGAATGGATAAGAACATAAGTTCTTAAACATCCGGTGTGCTGATGTCGAGGTAGGGGTTCAATCCTTATGCCAGATAGTTGGACTAAAATGTTGATCTATTGTCCTTGACTTGGGGACGTAAATTACAAGTACCGCTGAAGTCTGAGTGGCTTCCCCTAATGGCGAGGGACACTGAATTGGGAAAGCTAATCCACATGCAAAATTCAGTCCAGCACTACTAGAAGTAGTATTATGGACTACGCTTGAGTTCAAAGCAAGCGAGCAATAAAAAAAACGCAAATGAAAAACAACTCTCCAGTACTGTAGTGGTCTCAGAACAGGTTAGATGCACCAAAAATAAAAACAAGCTGTTATGAAGAGTTTATTGGGGGTATTTGGATCACAGACTAAAGCTGAAGAAATCTCCATAGGGAAATGATTATATCTCACGCTCTGAAGATTGTGGGTTTGATGCAATTGCATTTTGTGAATTGAATGTTTTAGCCCAAATTCAAACCCACAATCTTAAGAGTTGCTTTTTTAAAGCGACTTTTAAGATTGTGGGTTTGAATTTGGGCTAAATCATTCAATTCACAAATGCAATTGCAGGTCCGCATGGCCAAATGGATAAGAACGGTGTTATTAAACATCCGGTGCGCTGATGCCGAGGTTAGTGGTTCATCCCTTACACCGGACAGCTGGACTAAAATGTTGACCTGTCGTCCTTGACTTGGGGACATTAATTACAAGTACCCATGAAGATGGAGTGGGTTCACCTGAAGCTAACCCACACGCAAAATTCAGCCCATCATTACTATGACAATAGTGTGTGTGTGGACTATGCTTGAGTTCAAAGCAAGTGAGCACCCAAAAAAAAAACAAATGCAATTTTGTCGGAGACTCCTTGGGTCGTCACTGAAGCTACAGAGTTTGTGCTGTGTGCGACGCTTTCGGCAGGCCACCCTGCAGAGAGAGACTGAGCCTTGTAGGATACCACTCAGTGTAATGAAGTCGATCCTCTGGCCTTTTAAACCCTTGTTTTAGCTCTTGGAATATCCAGCTTTCTACATGAATCAACTTGCTCACTGCTGACACTTTATCGGGTCAGGCTTATACAAGGTATATTTTTAATGATTGTGGGGTTTCTGAAAATAATGCCGTTCAAAGTTTTGTATTCACCTTTTATGTTGCATGAACTCCACAGAGGGTGAATACAAAACTTGGAACAGCAATATTTTCAAAAACCCCACAGTCATTAAAAATACACCCTATATATCCAGTTTGTCTTTTTTTATAATTTCATTTGAACTTTTGTGTTTCTTGAAGAATGTTCAGATTAGTCTGCTAAGTAAAATTAGCTACAAATATTATAAACTCTTCTATTATTGAAGTTTTAAAACAGACCAATCTTTTCTACCGCTATAAAATGTATAGAACCCAACTAAAACATATGTGAAATGTAAAATAAAGGCCGCTTTATGTGCCCTGTGGTACACTGGGTATATGGTGCTAGAACCACATGATGTGTATTGACCAACTGGCACTCACTGGCCGATGTCATCAATATCCTGCCGGCCGCCTTTACTTCCATGACATTTTAGGCTGGGTTGACCAGGGGGTCCAGATCAATTTTTTAATAACCCACTTTGATGGGGATTAGAACTTCTAATGTTCTTATTTATTTATTACATTGTTTTTAACTCTTTCTGTCCCAGACAATCATTCCTCTTAAAGATTCTTACCAAGCAGATCTTCTTGGAATTAATAATAATAATAATAATAGGTGCTTTATGCTTTGTGTCAGGTCTTAGTCAAATATGACTGAGCTACCGTATAACAGTAGACGGTACTACCTGCTTTCTGTTAGCGCCGAATGTTGGGCGGCGCTTACCAAACCCGACACCCCACATTGTGCCAACGGCTTCGGGCGGAAGAGAGCAATTGGTAGGGTACAAGCCTTACCCTTGTGCGAGGAAATGCAACCTAAAGACAAACTGTCATGGCAGGGCAGACCAGGCCCTAAGCCTTGGTTGGCGGCTGGTCTAGGATCGAAGCTCCGACAGGCGGACAATTAGAGCATTGCTTTGCTGATCCAGCTGCTTCTGCAGCTTGTCTTGTTCCAGATGTAGAGGTGTTACCTTTCCTCTGGAGTGAACTAGGCAGGCCGAGAGAGGGATCATGCTGCATGGGCAACACATGATCTCTATATTTTAGCCCAGGCTTTGTGCTATGGAGAGGCAATAACTCCATCCCTTACAAACTATCGTCTGTGAAGACGGCAAGGTGCCAATGAGTGAGTGAGGTGCTTTATAATGAATAAGTGTTTAAAAAGGGCAGTGAAACCTGGACAACTTACTCACACCAAGAGAAACGTTTAAACAGCTTTCATATGCAGTGTCTACAAAGAATTCTTGGTATTAAGTGGCACGAAAAAAATTACAAATACTGAAGTATTGGAAAGATCAGGTTGTGTGACAGTTTATGCCATGCTCAGTCTTCGTAGACTTAGATGGATAGGACATCTTAGGAGGATGGATGATGGTAGAATACCAAAGGATATCTTTTTTTGTGAATTACAGATGGGTAAGAGATCTCAGGGTCGGCCTCTACTATGGTACAAAGATGTGTGTAAGCGGGACATGATTGATACAGGTATTGATAATGCACATTGGGAGATAGTCGCCGCTGAACGTGTTGCATGGAGGGCAAACATCAGAAATGGAATAAAGACAAATGAGAAAATTATTGCAGATAAGTCACACACCAAGCGTTTGAGACGTAAGATGGTGCATGATGGTGGAAATGACCACGTTTTCACATGCACCCACTGTGAACGAACATTTACAGCGCGCATTGGCCTTATCAGTCACATTCGCTACCGCCATAGGTAAAAGTTATTATGCCTTTTTAAAGCACAAATATTGTCTGTCAAGACAGCAAGGTGCCAAATAAGTGAAGTTTAAAAGGATATTTGGGAGTTAAAAATACAAAACACAATGACCCATGCAGAGTTAAAGTTCAGCCACAGTAACAAGCGTGGCAGAGAAGTTTAAGAAAGAAAAGTAATAAGCATCATATCAGTAAGTATTTACCATTAAACGTAAAGTCAAGTGACACTTGACACTCAAGTGTTTTGTTTGGTTGACATATGTCGTTAACCGTTAATAATTAATATATTAATTATTTCACCAATTATTTACTGAATAAACCAAAGCAGAAAAATATAAATAATAATAAGTTATATTTATAAGTAACTGTCAAACATATTATAATATAAATATATAATCATTATGTTAATAAAATAGACTTAAGTTATGAAAAGGAAGATACAATAATTAATTAATTTAATTCATTTACAAATTATTATTTGAATATATATAAAAACAATAAGTCTCACGAATATAAACAAGACTGAAGAAGATATACAAAGAACACACTTTGTACACAGTCGGATACTAATGATACAAATGTTATCATACTATTACTACCGACCTGTTTTTTTGGTTACATCTTTATCACAATCATTCAGATTAGATCAATCCCTTCTTGTGAACGACGAATGAATCATACTCGGCGTCTTAGACTTTTTAGACGATCGTACGATCGTACCTTATCAATATCAGTTAGAAGAAAACCAAATATTGCAAGAACCGTACAACATTCGATAAAAGCATGTAGTTGTTCTGTTACGAAATATATGTCCGCGAAAACAAAAACAGGCCGTTCGTCGTATCACTCTGCGGGTTGAGTAAAAGAGTTCAAAAAGCAGCCGATCGGCACGACATTTGGCAGATGTGTAGTGTGTAGTTGTAGAAGATCTCGCCGTCTGGTCGCTGTGCGTGTCACTAGTGACACGGCTCCGTGCCTCGCAATGGACGAACACTGCGTTCACCGTCTGCTGCATACTTACTTTCTTTGGTGGAATTACGGAAGTTTTGAGACAATCGGTATTGTTCTGATACAACCAAATATATGAGATAATCAGTATTATTGGCATACTGATTGATTGCAACTCTGTAAGGTAGGCAGGAAGGAAGGAAACCGCACACTAGACAACATTCAACATATGATTTGGGAAGGGTATAAACTACAGTATGTTATCATGGCATGAAAGGGTGTCATCAGTCAACACACGAATTAATAATACATGCCGTTGGAGATCGCAAGATGTGGAGAAGCATGATCGCCCACGCCAGTCAGCAAGGCACTTGATGATGATGATGATGATGATACAGTGTGTGAGAGAGAGAGAGAGAGAGAGAAAGAGAGAAAGAGAGAGAGACTTAGGCACAGGGTTGACGTCTGTGACTTAGGGGTAGTTGACGCAGTTTCATAATCCTGACATACTTGGTTTGGAATCAGCCGCAGGCGATTTGGAAGCAGATCGTTTTGTGTTGATTTTAATTTTTATATGAGCCTCGGCCGTTCAGAAAGCAGTGATAAACTACTGAACGTAAAATTGCCTAGGAAATCACAAACGGCCAATAAATGTTGGGATTGATTGCAACGTCCTATAATATGACCTTCAACATTTAATTCTCGTTCAGAAAACAACGGCCTCGACATTGGAGGCCATATGATCTTTCATCTATTTCATGTAATGATGGCTTTAACTGTTTCAGTGTCGAGGGATTTTTTATCGCCAAATGTGACCTCCAATTTGAGCAGAAGGACGATATATCGCCATACTAGGGTCATCGTGGTATTTGTTTTGTTTCGTGGTATCCTCCACAGTTTCAATGCTTGTTTATGTGACTGTGTACAATTTTTGGTGCAAATCTACTGTTTGTTTGGCACTGAGTCAATGAATGTGTCTTCTAAAGTTCTGGTTTCCTTGAACTTCTTCTTCTTCTACCTGGCATCTCCTAATGGAGATGGAGGTAGGAGCTCAACCAACCTTTGTACACTTGTTCAGGATTGGTTGGATTTTCCAGCTGGCTTTTCTGTGGGACAAGGTAGCCAGTCTCACGCCACATCTCCTAACTCGCCTCCTACGACATGTATGGTTGGCCATCATCATCATCATCACCATCATCATCCAGTGCCTGTGGGCCACAAATTGCGATCTCAGACGGCATGGATCAATTCGTGAGTTGACTCCCTTCCGTGCCTCGACACAGGCATCAACAATTTTGATTCCCTTGTGTGCCCGGTAAAACCATCGCCATCTTTTTATCGCAACTGGAAGTGCTCTTTTCAATTATAAGTATAGAATTCATTACGAACTAGTTCTTGTCTTCTATGATGGAACTTGTGATATTTCCCACGTTAGTTTTGTAAGCAAGCCTCTTTATTTCTATCCTCGCTTGCTTTAGTTTTCTGTTTTCCTCAATTAGCCTGATGGTTTCCTATGTCTATGTAGTCTATCTCTGCTTCTTCTACCCTTTGTTAGGAATCACAGTTTCTGCTAATGAGATGAGAGTATCTCTGGACTGTGTGACTAGCTCATGGGGTGTTATGTCTTCTTGCACTGCCATCAGAACCTGAAATTTGTTTGTTAATTAAAATTTTTGTTTCATGTATTTCATTGTCAACAGACATGACCAGGTGGATATTTGTTGTGTAAGATGTAGTAAAGGGTAGGAGGCTTTGGTGTGATTTGGTTGATGTCAGATGCTCCATTGGAGGATAAAAACCAAACGAAGAAAGAGAGGAGAAGGGAAAGAAAGAAAGAAAGAAAGAAAGAAGCTGCAGATAATTAGTTACATTACAAGTGCTTTTACTTTAAGAAAAACAGACAGCAGAAAATAGATGGTTCCACTTACTCTTCTGCAAGCCTTTTCTGGGTCTATCTAAACTTGAATTTACTTGTTCGAGGTTCGAGATAGACAAGTTCTGGGCATAATCGTCTAAGTTTTCATCGTTATCTTCAATGTCATCTGAAATTAAAAGACTTGTTTCATATTAAAATGTTTCTATATTTATGTTTTTAATTTAAGGCCTTGCTCATTACTTTATTTCATAAGAATTGGAACTTTTAACACTCCTAGAAGCGTGATACTACACGCATACTTTTATAGTAATCGACAGGCAAGGGGTAATGTGTTCAATATCACATCATCCGCCTTTATTTCCCAAGACAATTCCCAGTATCCAATTTAGCCTAGGTCGCCCTGGAAGCCATAGCCAATTTTAAAAGTATGCTCCGATGTGGGTTTGAACTCATGACTAGCGGGTTGGCAGGCAAAAGCCACTATGTTACCACGGCTCCCTAATATCATCATTTATGTGTGACCTGTCAGAAAGGTTTTCCTGTCCGCCTCTTGATCGGAAATAATTGATTGCTTACAGCATACGACTAAGTCTTATTTTGAAAAACAAAATCGCTCTGAAATAGCCCACGTCCGCTGATCTCTTGGGAAGCGAGACTGAAAATTAAGCCTTCTAGGAGAAGCGCACAAAACAAGAGGCTCTATGTGCTAAGTAAAAAAGTCCACGACGTATATACATTGCAACGAGTAGGCTGTATAGTTATCGCCGTGGCAACATTTGCTTAAATGTGTTAAGTCTGTTTCTAACTCGAGCTGAGTACGATTCACAGAGTGGACTGTATGGATTGTAGCGCAAATCTTAGGATGGTATATCCATTTCGTACCTCTAAACCAGAGGTTCCCAAACCACGGCCCGCGGGCCATTTGTGACCCACCAGCTGTAAGGAAGTGGCACGCGAGGCCTCGTTGTTTAATATTAATATAATATATTTTAATAATTTAAAAATAATGCACCCAGAGCGCTCCGTCAGCGTGCGATAATTTACTCTGCTCGTGGTTGTTATGCTTAGATATTATCGAATGCGCCTGCTCAGTTCAGAAATGTTATGAAGTTCCCATATCCAAGCCTTGTCGACCAATCAGAGTGCGCAAGGTGCCATGTAGTCGTCTGTTACAACTGTTTAGCAGAGTCGGTAGTATAGTGTTGAAATTATATTTTTTCAAATAAAAATTTACCGTTAAAGCCTATAAACACGAGTGTGGAAAATCTAGAATCATCTCATCTCATCTCATCATGTTCCTCTTGTACCTTGCGGTGTCGAGGTGAAGTATAAACTTCGTGAGAGTGCCCGGTTATGGGCTTCGTATATCGACATTCCCATGGATTCTGTTATTCCCTCCGTCCAACGTTTACGTGGTCGGCCTCTTCCTCTGTTTCCATCTGGTCTGTATATCATTGCTTGTTGTGGCATGCTGTTGACTGGTAGCCTACTTGCATGGCCAAACCATTTGACTTGCTGCTTTCTAATAAAATCTAGAGCAGCTTTAACCCCCACTTTAGTGCTGATTTCTTCATTTCTGATCTTATCTCTTCTTGATACGTTGAGTATTCTTCTCAGGAACCTCATTTCTGTTGTTGTGATTTTTCTTTTCTCTTTTTCTGTCATTGTCCAGGTTTGGCATTGGTAGCACAGAGTTGGTAGGAAGATTGCGTTGTAAAGTGCTTTCTTAGTAGTTATTGATACATGTTTGTTCTTTAGTATTGGTGCCATTTGTCCAATGAGTTGATTTGCCCTATTGCACCTATTTTCGATCTCGTCTTCTGATCTGCCATTTGATGATATTATACTTCCTAGGTACTTGAAGCTCTTTACTTGTTTCAAGGGATGTTCGTTTAGGTGAATTGTTGCTGTTTGTTCTTCTTTAGTTATAGTCATTACCTCTGTTTTGCTTGTGCTAATTTTCATGTTATGTTCCCTACACATTTCGTTTAGACTATTCATGTGGTCTTGTAATTCAGCTATTAGTGCTTGGTCGTCCGCAAACAGGAGTTCTCTAATGGTTAGATTTGCAGATGGTTCTTCTTCTGTGTTCTCGTCATGCGGTATTCTTGCTGTCTCTGCTTGGCTGAATCTAGAATCAAACAATGGTAAAAAGCGAAAATGTGAAGATGTTGATAGTCGTGAATTCAACGAAGATTGGACGGAGAAATTTACGTTTATGCCTAGCCGTAGTGGTAAACCAGTGTGCTTAATCCGCGGATTTTGTGTTTCTGTTACCAAAAAAATTTAATCATTTTTCACCAAGGCTAACGAACAGAGCAAGAGTGCTATTGTTGCGTCGTACGAAGTCGCTCTTCTGTTGGCTCGCAAAAAGAAGCCGTTCACTGATGCAGAAAAGAATAATGAAGCCTTCCCTTAAAATTGAAACAAATTTGATCAGATTCCTTTGTCTAATAATACTATGGCCAGGCGAGTTGAAGAATTAGCCAACGATATGCATCGTCAAGTAGCAGCACATATCAAAAATTGTAATTTTATTTTTCATTAGCAGTGGATGAATCCACTAAAATTTCTGACACAGCTCAGGTCTCAGTTTTTGTTCGAGCAATAAACGATAATTCTGAAGTCATTGAAGAACTTCTAGGACTTGAATCAATGCATGCAACTACCAAAGGGACTGATCTGACTGAAACTCTGAAGTTGTGTGTAGAGAAAAACAAAGTAGAATATACCAATTTGGACAGTATATGCACCGACGGTGCTCCGGATTTGAGGGGTAAAAAGTATGGATATCTAGCGTTATTGGAACAGTTTCTTGGCAGCACTATCCTCGTATCATTGTATCATTCACCAAGAAGCTCTGTGTGGAAAGACTTTAAACCTGAAACATGTTATGGATGTTGTTCAGAGATGTGTGAAGAAAATTCGAAGTAAGGCACTTAACAGGCGTTAGTTCAGATAGTTTCTATCAGACCTGAACGAGGAATACAGTGAGCTACTGTTACACTGTGATGTCAGATGGTTATCTAAAGGGAAAGTTTTGTCACGTTTCTGGGCACTGAAAAATAGTGTCTATCTGTTTCTGTCTAAAAAAACAAAAATGCATTGCCTACAGAACGGGAATGTCTGCTGAAAGATGACTGGCTTAATAAACTGGCATTTTTGGTGGCCATCACGTCTCATTTAAACTCTTTAAATGCTAGGATCCAGGGAACAAAATACAAACTATTCACAAATTTGTGCGATGACATTTCTTTATTTACAATGAGCTACGACTGTTTATCAGAAAGCTTACTGAGGGGACTTTAGAGATGTTTCCAACTTGTGGTATAAAAGAAATATGACTTGTTACAGTACAAAGTAAAAGTTGAAAGTCTTCTGGATATCTTTCAGTCGAGATTCCAAGAGTTCACAATAGAGGAGGATAATGTTGCCCTCTTTATAAATCCGCTCGTATTTCCTTATGCCAAGCTCTGCCAATTATAGCAAAACCTTCAGCACGAAGTAATTGATTTGAAATGCAATTGTGCATTGAGATGTAAATTTCTGGAGCTGCCTGCTTCACCTTCAGCTGATCATATGATTTCATTCTGGCGAATATTACCTGTCGAATAATTTGAAAACTTGCGTTCATACCCCCAGAGATACATTTGTCATTTTGGTTCGACTTACTGATGCGAGCAGCCATTTTCCGCAGTGACCGTTATAAAAGGAAAAAAAAAAATAAGCAACGTTCCAGGCTTACCGACAGTATTATAGCTGTGCTTATGACTTTGTGCACGACAGATTCGTGCCCAGACATTGATAAAATGGCATCTGAACTTAAGTAATTGGTTATAAATAACAATTACAATTGTAAATTTAGCGATTTTCGAAACTGATTAAAAATGTATTGTTAAATGAAATTTTGATTGTACACCAAAAAACATTATCGGAGTGTAGTACTGACACTGACTGCCTTTACAGTTTTAGAATTTTGTTGACGAAAGTTAAGAACGGTAAAAATTATATTGCACGAATCTTATAATTTTGTAACGTTGTGGCTCGCTTAACTGCCGAAAATAGTAGATATGGCCATCTGCTTGAAAAACTTGGGAACCACTGCTCTACATTGTCTTGGATAGGGGCGATAAATTGTGAGAACCCTTGTGCTCTTCGGAATATTTACAGCTTGCCTGATTCTAGTACACATACACGTGACGCCAGGGCTACAGAGTTCGTGCAGTATGTTGAGATTCTCATTAAGTGATGTATAGTATGAGACTGTTACACTACTGGGGGTATCCACCTGCAGTAAAAGTAATCAATAAAAACCAGGCCAAGATGGAGCACGTCGCCATTTGTGTAATCTGTTTAAAGGGAGTAAATAACACACTGCTGGTTCACTAAGTTAAAGGGGTATTTTGACACATACACCCCTCGAGAGTGGAACTGGGGGGAGTAGGGGTTTCTCGGGGTTGTTTGTTCGCTATTATTGTCACCTGCAGTCCAACCTTCTCAACTACATTCATTCATCATGTGTCATGCCGATAAGTGTGGGCGGTCATGTTTCGCCATCTCACTCGATCACCAGAGTCGAAGATCAGCTCAGTGTTCTTGTCTCGACCACAACACGTGGCCAAGCCATCGAGGTATTTACTTCTCTGTCTCGATCTTGCCAGTTGTCACCAAGTTTTCCAGTTTATTTCTTCTCATAACGTGACCAAAAATTTTATAATCGCAACTATTTATACCCCTATATTCAATTACAGCCTGTCTTCCCCTGACCGGACATTGAACTCGCCCTGTTTCGGTTAAAAGTATGCGTGGAAGATTCGCTAGACACTATTCTGTGTAACCACCTGGTTAATCGTTTAATTACTATTTTTATAATCTTCAAAAATATATTTACCAAGACACAGTCATGACACTACCTGAAATTCGATGTAAACTATCAAGTATTTGCAGATCCGCTATTCATTTTGATGAATGTTAAACTAATCCCATCAGTTCCCACACATGAACATATCAGGTGACTTTGGCCATTCCCCCTACTCCACCACCCGTCACAGTGGACCATCATGGTTGACCATCTTACACGATCACTGCAGCCTCGGATCAGGTCTACGTTTTCTTCCCATCTGTGTGATCAAGTCATCCAGGATTTATCTATATGCCTTCCTCTTGATGTTTTCCCATCAAATGTACCAGTTGTCACTATGTTCCCAAGTTTATATCTGCTCATACAATGCCCCGACAATGTGTGTATCTAATGGAGGTTGAATAGAAAACCCGATATGAGCACTGCACGGAGTTAATCGGGGCAAGCATACCTTTTGTGCCACATTCTGTATACCCCTGAAAGGGCTACGGATGCAATTCAAAATCCCGCATACCGCGTTCGAAAAACAGCTGCGGGCGATTTGGAAGCAGACCGTCTTGCATTGGTTTCCATACAATTGTATGAGTACTGGTCGTTCAGAAGGCAATGGCAAACTACTGAGCGTAAACTTGCCCAGGAATCACAAACAGCAAAGTAATACTGGAGTTGACTGTTACGTCCTGTAAAGGATATGCAACTAACCTCGCAGATACCAGCAATAGTAGTGTTTTCTGTCTGTTCGCGTCTCACGACAGCACTTGAGAGAATCTGCATGCGTTGAAATCGACAACTCTGTCATATTAAAGCAGAAGCATTACTAAGTCTCTTATCTCCCTTAGATAATCTAGCGAGTGAATTCCCAAAAGAAAATCCATCGATATTTCCTCCATTGTGACAAAAACATCTGATCACTCTAGCCAATCAAACTGATCACGAAGTATCGACATATCACCAAACGTCGCGATGACCTCCACATTTGTTTTTCCATTGAAGACATACAGTTTTGTAGACAGTAAACAGTTAGTGAGAACGGATTGACACTCAGGCGTTCGAGACATATATATGCATATACTACACGTTGTATGTAGAACAATTTTGAAAAATGAAGTACATGACGTCATTAAAAATGTGCTCCACAATCCACCGTGAAACAATATGCAGCGAATGGCTGTCGTCTGCTGTGGTAATTCTTTGCACTCCAAACAGAATGGTGTTATCAAAGGAAGAAAGTATTTTTCTGGTTGAACAAATGTTTCGAAATGGCGGTCGATACACACGAATGATTGTTCAAAGATATATAGCAAGATTTCCTGATAAACAACCTCGGCATCGCATTACGTTTAGAAATTTGTTGAATACGTTATAATGAATACTTCATTGGTACTTTCCAGCTTCCTCAATGCAGCGTTAGACCATAGCAGTAACTATTGTAACTAAATTTAATGAATTGTTTAGCACATTTTTAATGATGTCATGTACTTAATTTTTAAAACTTGTTCTACATAAAAAGCGTAGCGAGACTTTACAAACACCCTGTATAAGTAAATGGCTGGCATCTGTGGCCAAGGGATAGCAAACACGATTCGCAAACCCCGCATACCACGTTCAAAATCAGCTGCAGGTGATTTGGAAGCATATCGAACTGAGCTGATTTTTAACACATGATATGAGCTTCGAGGGGAAGGGAAAGGGATGAATACTTTGATGATTTGGCAGCACGGCATGGCCGGGACAAGACCACAGACCTGATTAGAGACTGGTGACACTGTGAGATGGCGAACTATGACCGCCCACGCCTATCGCCATGACAATTGATGATGATGATGATGATGATGATGATGATGATGATGATGATGATGATGATGATGATGATGATGATGATGATGATGATGATGATGATGATGATGAGCTTCGGTCGTTCAGAAATCAATGGCAATTAACTGAACGTAAACTTGTCTAGTAAATCACAAATAGCCCAAAAATGATGGGGTTGATTGCAACTTCTTATGAAGGACATGCATCTCATTTCATAAATAAAGGTCTCATTTTCACGCTACGTAAAATATTTGGTATATGGTGCTTTTATAATAATGGGGACTCAGTGTGTGATGTGTTTAATATTACGCTGGTCGCCTTCAGTGTCCAGAAAATGTCCTTGCATCCAATTTAGGCTAGGTCGACCTGGGAGCTCAGATCGGTGGCGGTAACATCCCGTGTATGTGTATATGTGTGTGTGCATGCGTGTGTGCGTGCGTGCGTGTGTGTGTGTGCGCGCGCGCGCCCCTAATCTGTAAGTAGGGAAAGTCAGACGACTGTGGCAAACTGGACAAATGGTGCTAGACACATATGTGTATAAACCCAAAGGCTCTAAGTGGGTGATTGATCGGTAAGGCGCCGGCCGTCTTTACTTCTCAAGAAATGTCTTGGTACCCATAAACTGAGTCGACCTGGGAACGCGGGTAAATTACACAATTAGAAGTCGCCCCGCTGCGGATCAAACGCAAGACCACCGGTACGGCATGCGAGCGCTGCTGTCCTAATTTAAAATGAATATAAATGTACACAGTTGTTCCACCTGTTCCCTCCTCAAGCAAGTGTTGTTTTTAAGTAATTATAGGTAGGGTCTGTTGGAGAAGTAATTAGAATATAATTAGCTAAAGTAAAAATTGGAGCGTGGTGTTAATATACATGAGTTAGTCATTGTGTCACGATGCTGTCTGGTACTTCCCTATTGCAGCTCATAGTGTCGAAGCATGGGCAAGAACAAGGGTATAGTAAACGCAGTTCATTGGATCTAATGTACACGATAATAAGTGCACAGTTCTCCACATGTGTGTATCAGGACACTCACTTTTTCCTTGACCGTTTGGCTTGGCTCTCAAAGCCGGTGATCACAAACCACCCATGTAGATGTAAACGTTATTCAATTCCATTTTCCCATTACCCCTACCCCATTCAACTTCAGAAGAGAGGTTAGGATAAGGGCCCATACCGGCCTTAGATTAATAACCAGGTGACCGAATCAGTCACTTTTTGGATATTACGAGGGTAAGTTAATAAGTAAGTCACAAATGCCTGTAGAAAAATAACTAAATATGATAACTTGAAACCAGTTTTTAAAAAAATATAATACATTGTCCCTTTATTTCTCAACATAATTTTCACCAACATTGATGCACTTATTCCATCGTTGTATCAGTCCTCCCAAACCGCCTGCATAGAACTGCGGGCTCTGTTTTCTAAACCACGTTTTCACTTCACATTCAACTTCGGCGTCATTCGCGAAATGTCTCCCACCAAGGTGAGTTTTCAGTGGACCAAAAAGGTGGAAATCGCTAAGAGCTAAGTCGGGGCTGTAAGGTGGATGTTCCAGAACTTCCCACCTTAGATGGTTAATTTTCTCCTGATTTAATCGATCCGTACGTGGTCTGGCATTGTCATGAAGAAGCAACACTCCTCTAGTCAGCAGTCCTGAAAATTTCAATCGATCATGCATTATGCTATATGCAGATGCTACAGAGTCTATCGTTACTCGCCTGTCACCTCTAATCATCTTCTCCACCCGCTGCACGGATGCTTCTGTTGCAATCTCAATAGGACGACCAGATCGGATTTATCAACAATTTTAGAGCGTCCTTGAGAAACATTTTCTACCCAGCTATGCACCGCTTTACGGGACAAACATTTATCAGCATAAACAGGAAGCATTTCCTTATAAATGTCCTTTGCAGGCAGCCGTTTTGCCCACCAAAAAAATAAAAAAAAAACGCAAAACAGCACGTTACTCTTTGGTTGTACACTCCGTAAGTATAGTCGCCATTTTGTTTATGCGTTGCGCATGCGCATGAGACACCTAGCACCACCTGACGAACAGGAATATAAAGTTCGATGTTGCTGTCACCTAATGACACCTGTAGAAAACACCAACTACATTTACTTGCCATCCCATAGAACTATGAGACTTACTTATTGACTCGCCCTCGTGTGTGTGTGTGTGTGTTGTCTGTGCGTGCGTGGGCGTGGGCGTGTGTGTGTGTGTGTGTAGCAGCATCAGCAGCACCGAGAACAACTAAGAAGAAGATATGACAGTGAGATCAAATCAACTACTCACCAACACAATCAATAATTATCTTAATGTTGTCGGCAGATTTGGATTTCTGTCGTGTAAACGGGTTCAGCTTCAACATTCTCATAACTCCGCGGGTGTATCTCAGTTTGAAGAACCATCAGCACACTGCATTGTAAAATCCGCCTGTTTATTGTTGTGTTATTTGTTGTTGCTTCTCTACGCTGCGAACATAATCCAATAACAAGTTATAGTTATATATACTGGCATAGATTCGGCACTTGCTGTTTTCATAGTAATATATTAACTCAGGATACTGCACGTAAAGTTCATAGTAATATATTAACTCAGGATACTGCACTTAATAGTAATGTATTAACTCAGGATACTGCACTTAAAGTTTACACAGATTGCACTGATTCGTTTGAACCACCATAATTATAAAAGCAAGGCAGCGTTTGACAAGTTATCACAAATCATTAATACAGTATTTGTTAAATCCTTAATATTTTACACCTCAAAGATAGTGTCTGCAATTCAAATTCGCTAACTATTTCACTGTGCACTGGCAAAACATCTAAACGCTTTTAAAAGAAGCACTTATAATAATAGACAACGGGTAAATAGAAGTTGCGTTCCTTTATACAGTAGCCATGAAGATACTCTTGCACAGCAATATTCACAGTTAACGGTCTTCATATTGTTGTAAGCCACCTGACTGTTGTGCAAACGTGTTTACACACAGTTTTGTATTTCCAAGTCCAAGTTTAAGTCCAATTACAGCAATGCCATTTTGAAACCTTGAAATGTCAAGAAGCCATAAATATTTCAAACGTAAAGAAATTGTAACTAATCCATTCACACGCGTGTTCAGTTTATGTTTTTTGTGTCATTCATGCGTTACGTTTAGCCCATTAAATATGAATGCTGTGTCTTTAAGGCCTAAAAATTTCAGGCCACAGCGGCTACACATGTTCATAGCTTGTTTATCAGATTCGAGGTCCGAGGTACAGCCGACGAACAAAAAAGTAACTTCCCACTAAACATGTCAGAAGTAATTCAAAGTTTCTCAGATGTTAAGCGGAACTTCGCCAGTGTGTTACCGTGGCCCTTAAGAAAAGCAAAGATCAGTAACATTGTAACCCACCATACATGTCGTAAGAGGCGACTAAGGACGGTTGGTGTGGGACCTTAAAATTATAGCTGCAAAATTCAAACAGCAAGGAGTACTTCTAAAGATAAGGAAAGAAGAATATCGCAGCCATCTGGGATAAAAGGAGGCGCTTCGAGTAGAAATGATGCTTACCTCTTAAAATGTCGCTTAAAAGTCGACAGGGTCGACTTCATTGCACCGGATTTTATCCCATATGGCGCAGTCTCTTTCCACAGCGCGGAAAGCGTCGCACAAAGCGAAGAACTCTGTAGCTCTAGCGACGACCCACAGGAGTCTCCGAAAAATTTCACTTGTGAACTGAAGAACGCGGCCCGGAATCGAACCCACAACCTCCGGAGCCCGAGTCAAACGGCTTGACCTCTTCGCCACGGAGATCTCATGTCAAGTAAGATACAGATGATACAATCAATGCAGTTTTATAACTTAATGTCAGTGAGGGATGTATCCCGCTACCTTGTCATCATCGCTCCGGAAGTTTAATAGCGAGCTCTCTTAACCTTTCGATCACGTTGACTTCTACATTTACTGTACCACAAGAAAATGGTTGAAAATTATAATTAACCGGAAAGACTGCAGGTCCTGACAAGATAACAACAGAAATGATAAAATCCTTACCCAGCTTTGGCATTGATACTATCACAGAATTATATAATATATATATATATATATATATAATTCATCACACTTCTGAAGAAGCCAACAGCTATTGATTGTAGGGATTACAGAACTATTAGCTTAATGAGCCACATAACAAAGATACTACTCAAGGTCATACAGGAAAGAATTCAACATAAAATAGATGAGGAAGTAGCTGAAGAACAATTTGGGTTCCTCAAAAACAGCGGCACCAGAGAAGAAATTATCTGTTTGAGGATGTTAATTGAAAAATATATAGAAGTTCAAAAAAGTATATATCTTTGTTCTATAGATTACAAAAAAGCTTTTGATATGCACCTCTTGGTGGTATCTTGCCTATGGACAAGGGGGAGGTGGTCGTGCGCTTGTGGGACCAGGTGGAGAAGGCAGAGGGACAGATTGAGAACTCATATGTGGAAAGAATGAGATTGCGGGGGATCGGCAGGGGTTCTAGAAGAATCTCTAACCTGAGAGGGAAGACCAGGAGAACATTTAATCAGATAGCGGTGGGAACGATTAGTAGTATGACTCTTCGCTGGCTGTTGAACGAGGGGACTGAGCACGTATGGGAATGTCACGAGTGCAGTGATGTCGGTTCTTGCCTCAACTCAGCTCAACTCAACTCAACTTTTGATAGAGTACAACAAGAACGACTAATTACGTACCTTCAAGATATAGGAGTAGACTGAAAGAACATTAGATTTATTAGTAACTTGTATTAGAAACAAGTGGCGTCCATTAGTTGCGGAAATAACTATTCGTCGCCTATAGAAATAAAAAGAGGAGTACGGCAAGGATGTGAACTGTCCCCAAGCCTCTTCAACCTATACACAGAAAGAATGTTTAAACAAGTTGCTTGCTTGCTTGCTTGTGTTCGCTGGCTGTGAACTCCAGCGTGAAGTCCTGTATGTCGGATGGATACATCCTGTTGTCCAACATCAGTGTGGTGTCATACCGGACCCGAGGGTTGCGTGAGTATCCGTTGTCCCATGTCTGGCTTATTGGTGTGCAGACTGGCGGTTCCTCGCCATGCAGGCAAATACTCTCCGGCTTCGGAGGAATCATCGATCCTACTGATCTTAGCCAGGTCTCCGAAGGGACCTGTTGCCCAGGACGCACGACGTGGACGTGTCAGCAGGTCTTGGCCAGTATAGATCCCGGCCCTGGTGCCTTGGAAACACCTCTGCGTCCCTTTAAACAAGTTGAAATGCCTGGTCTTAACATCAATGGAAGAATCATAAAGAATCTTAGGTATGCTGACGATACCGTGTTACTAGCAGAAAGTGAGCAAGAGTTATAAGACCTAGTGGGACAAGTAAACATGCACAGTGTAGAATGTGGCTTAGATATTAACATCCAAAGAACAAAAACTATGATAATTAGCAGTGAAAATGAATGGTCATCAATGAATATCACAGTAAACCGGGAGATACTAGAACAAGTGATAAGTTTTTCCTATCTTGGGCATATAATAACAGATGATGGCAGAAGTGAAATATAAGTCAAAAAGAGAAAAGGAATGGCCAAAAATGCTTTCAACAGCATGAAATCAGTATTAACATCTAGAGAGATTAATAATGCATTAAAAATGAGAATTGTCAAATGCTACGTATATTCAGAGCTATTGTAGTATTGTATGGCGCGGAAGCCTGGACATTGAACATGCAACTAGAAAGTCGCATAGAAGCCCTAGAGATGTCGTATTACATGGAAACAAAACAATCAAATGCAGAGGTTCTAGAAAAACTGGGAATGAGAGAGAGAGAGAGAGAGAGAGAGAGAGAGAGAGAGAGAGAGAGAGAGAGAGAGAGAGAGAGAGAGAGAGAGAGACAGACAGAGACAGAGACAGACAGACAGAGAGAGAGACAGAGAGGGGAAGGGAGGGAGAGAAAGAGAGAGGTGAATAAATTGAGGAGGAATAGGAGATGGGCTGCATATGTGAATAACTTATAGGACAGTTAGGCGTAAGTTGTTTCAGGGTCTCTGCTCCGATGAGGGTTACATTTTAGAAGTGGAAGAGAAAAATAATAGCGGAAATTGGACTCGGTGAATTCGCGT
This sequence comes from Cepaea hortensis, assembly GCA_963921405.1. NCBI lineage: Eukaryota > Metazoa > Mollusca > Gastropoda > Stylommatophora > Helicidae > Cepaea > Cepaea hortensis. The sequence goes on along the minus strand of OY992887.1, from coordinate 43,496,137 downwards.
CTTATAGAAATAAGTTTTATGATACTGGTGGATTTGACCGCTTGATTGGCTGGTTGGTTTGGTTGATTGGTTGATTGGTTGATTGATTGATTGATTCATCCATTCATTGGTTGATATATTGGTTGATATATTGGTTGATATATTGGTTGATATATTAATTGATTGATTGATTTGTTTATCCTCTAGAAGACTGAGTTTTAATTTTTTAAGTCTGTTGCACTGACGTCCTGGTCGCCCGAGCCCTGAAAAGGGCTTGTAAGTATAGAGGTTGGTGTATAGACGCTCTCGCCGACCCAGCAGCAGCGTACCGCAGTCGTTCGGTGGCTAGCCCGTTTGCCTTCTAACCCGGCAGTCATGTTTTCGAATCCATGTGTGGGTGAAGAGATTGTGTGGGTGGGGGATGTATGTGGGTTGGGTTGGGGATGTATGTAGGGGTGGGTGCGGGATGTGTGTGTAGGTGGGAGAAAGTGTGTGGTGCGTGAAGTGTGGGTGGGGGTGTGTGTGGTAGGGTGCATGATATGTTTGTGTGGGTGGGGGAATGTGTGGTTGAGGATGTACGTTTGGCTGAGTGGTTGGGGGTGTGTGGGTGGGTCGGTGGAGGATGTGGGGGTGGGTGGGTGGGGGAATATATGTATGCCTGGCGAGTGTGTGTGGGTGGGGAATGTATTTGTGTGGTGGATGTGTGGGTGGGTGGGGGATATGTCTCATAACATAGTAATATGCATTGTTTATGTTTACAACATTCATTTGACAATGTTTTTTTCCTATGTAAATGCATCATGTATTATTGTTGAACGAAAGATGAGTGACTGGAAGGGCCGAATGTAAGACGGGCCTGCGTGCCCAATTTGTAACCCTTATAAAATAAAGATTAATCAATCAATCAATCAATCAATCAATCCCACTGATATATGGTATATGAGGACCTTTTACAGAATTGACCTTGTCTTCCAGGTTTCTCCAGCCTAAAAACAGGTACCAGAAATTTTTTGGGAAGTAAAGGCTACCGGTGTGATGTTGATCTCATCACACAATGACTGTCAGTTAGTCTATTTTGTCTTTCTTCGCTCGCTTTGAGTTCAAGCGTAGTCCTACACGTGCTATTACTTAGAGAGCCCAGGACTAATTTTTCCGTGTGGATTAGCTTTTCCTACTACCGTGTCCCTCGCTTTCAGGCGAACCCACTCCGACTTCAGAGATTGTTGGTCTTTAACAAATATGGGGCTATAACCATGTATACAATGCCCTTCATTGTGGGGAGGGAAGGGGATGCCCTGCGTTTTATGTCTACTTACTTATTTGTGAAAATAGATGCAACATAAACATGTGTATAAAACAGTCAAAACTGATATTAGAATATGAGTATTGACTTACACATTCAATGTAGATAAACACAGATTCAACACATCCACTGATATAATTTGTCTATAATCAGGCTTAAAACTGCAGCTAGTATAAATACACAAATCTGACAAAAATATACACTTAAATGCATTGAATATTACGGACAGCCCACAGCGTAAATCATATGTATAGATATGCGTATTGTAAAGCTGTTTGTATCTAGCAAAGCGGCAGCTCATATATCATAGCGTAATACATACAAATGACGTTATCAGACAGACATACAACGGGAAAGAAGTCAAACATATGTTAGTGTATATTGAGTTCATAAATAAGGCAGCTTGTTGGTCGTTATAATAAAGTTGGTTGCATGCCCTTTACAGGACGTCGTAGTGATCCCCAGCGTTTTCGGCTGTTTGTTTAAAACTAGGCACGTTTGCGTTCAGTAGTTTGCCATTGATTTCTAAACGACCGACGCTCTTCCCATTGTATGATAACCAACACACATTGTATGATAACCAACACAGGAGGCCTGCTTCCAAATCCGTCTGCAGCTGTGTTTCGAACGCGGTATGTAGGATTGGGAGTCGCGTTCGTAATCCGTGGCCACAGGGTCGAAATAGCTTAACTGATAATTGTGTGCGTACTTGTACAGAACCAACACACCGTCAGTGTCAGATACGTATACACACATGCACACTCGGGTGCGCGTGGGAATACACACACACACACACACACACACACACACACACACACATACACATACATACCTGACAAGCCGTAGCATATACTATAGTAGAAATATATCGTGGCAAACTATACACACCTATTTTTGTCCCTACCCATTTTGATCCATTTAAATATCTTTCTGTCCCCCTCATTCTGTTATAAAATCAATATGTACTAACATGAAAATGAGCCGGTAGGACAAAGATGTATTTTGTCACTAAATCTCTTTTCTCTAAAAAGCGAAGGAATAACACGTGAGATCAAAGTGAGGCCAGGAATACGAGTTATAGGATTTAATACTAACAGTCTACGATATGCATATAGCAGTGAGTGGCACCTTGCAGTCTTGACAGACTAAAGTATGTGGATTAGAATTAGGCCAAAATTCCATCTCACAATTCCTGGGCAGAGCTTCAGAGAACATGTGGTGCCCAAACGACATGTTCCCTCTCTCGGCCTTGCCTTATTTGGTCATGAGGAAAGAATAACCAGTACGCCTGGAACAAGGTAGGCTGCAGACGCTGGCGGCTCAGCGTCAAACCTCCGAGAGATCTCCCCCACGAGCAGGGGGCGTGCGGTGGCCAGACCCTAAAAACCTTGGAACTTGACTTAGAGGCGTTTAGCCATGTTCCGCAGGTAGGGGTCTCGTACGCGCCTGATCAATTGGGAGCGATCGCATATAGCAGTATCCATAGCTCAACAAGCGAAAACTATGCTGTTGGACATTGTAGTAATAGAGAGTGCAAAAATGGACACCCCCTTGAGTTTCAAGAAAACAAAAGTAATAGTTATATGAAAGAAAAAAAATACCACCAAAATGTGGTATAACAACAGAAGCGAATATGCTTAACAAAGTTGATGAATTTAAATATTCTGAGAACGATCATAACATCTGAAGGAAGACGCGTTGCAGAGAGTAAAAGCAGAATGGGTCAAAATAAGCTGCATTTCAGAAAATTACAAGTACCCTCAGAAAGAAGCCACTATCATTGAGTGTGATGAAGAGAGTAATGAATGAATTTTATTTTTGAGTCAGCTTTCTTTGAATCCAAGCATAGTACACACGCACATGCTATTACATCTAGTGCGCTGGACTGATAGTTTTTGCATTTGGATTAGCTGTTCCTATTACCAGTGTCCCTCGCCATCAGGCTAACCCACTTCGACTTCAGGGGTACTTGTGATTTAGGTCCCCAAGTCAAGGATGAGAAGACAACATATTAGTCCAATTAAATAATGAACTATAATATTGACAAGGGAAGTAACGTCTATAGCTGGATATAACAATAGGAAATACAAAATTCAGGTTCGTTAACTCCTGCGAAAAAGTGAGAGATACTAATCCAGATACGGCATATATACATTACAACGAACTCCACTACGGCAAACACGGCAGCCGGGGGTGGGTTGGTGGGGGGGGGGGGGGTGTTAAAAATATGTTTAAAGTATAAACAAGGAACGACGTTTCGATTATATTAATCTTCCTAGGAACAACACAAACAGATCTTAAAAAACAACAACAACATGAAATTAGAAAATTTAAAAACATTCATCACAAATACTTATTATGGGATCTGTTTTGCTCTATGGCAGTGCATCACATAATGTGAACTTACAAACTAGGGTGAGTTTGAAGATGATGGGGAAATGGTATCTGAGACATATGTTGTGAATACTTTGGACTGTCAGAGCAACTAACAACTAGTTCCTGGGCAAGAGTGGAGCATTATCTACAACTTTAACAGATTCAGTCCAAACAAAAGGTAGGTTTGGACCAAACAAAAATGGATGGCAGAAAACGGAAAGTATGGGTGTGTCACAATTATGACTTAAAAGTTGTTAATAAGGTAGCAGGCATGTTGCATTATATATCAAATTAAAGGAGGTTGCTAGGGAAAAACTACTGTTTTGATATTTTAACTGAGGCGACATTTCGTCATGACAATGTTTCGGCGATATATAAGCCCATGGCAGATACGTGAGGTAACTTAAGACGATTAATCATCCCATGGCTGTAATGAGTCAAGATGGAGACAAATGGTGAACTTTACGTGCAGTTACATCGTTGGCACCCATGTCAGGCTGGGTTGAAACCATCTGGTCGACATGTAAGCGTGCTAGTTACTGCGCTACCGTGGCTCCTCTTTACACACACACACACACACACACACACACACACGCGCGCGCGCGCGCACGCCAATAAACGGTGTTAGTCCCATAGTTGTATAAACCAAACGGCACTCGATCGGTTCGGCACACGAACTAGCATATTTTGTTGGAAATCGCCAGATGTGAAGAGGTGTGGTCGCCCACGCTACTCGGCAAGGCACTTGATAATGGTGATAGTGATGCTGGTGATAAATATAAAAACGGAAGATAAGCTATTAGAGAAAAATACAGAAATCATTATTGAAGTAAATGGAGAAAACAAAGAAGAACAAAAGAAAAAATTCTAACGGTGATTAATGCGCTAATTTTAAACAAAGTAAAAACAATACCAGGATGAGACAGGAAAGCAAACATAGGAATCGGATAATTACATTCCGATAATGCTGCAAATAATCTACCGACAGTAAGATCTGGTAGCTCTTATAAAAACATCCGAACATCTCACTTTTTTCGGTTTCCAAGTGAAAAATGAGGGATTATAAAACATGAAAATAGCTGGCTGGTGGTACCGGCAAGTAAGTGAATCAATACTAGTCAGCTTTGTGTCTGTCTAGGCACACAAAACGCCAATAATTTGTTTCGTCATGTTTGATATCGTGTTTCGTAATAGTTTATTCCAAAATATCTTTTCCGTTTTCATTCTCATTTGTATTGTTTTAACGCCTATGGGAGATGTGTTAAAATAACATTTCGTGTGTAATGTGAGAGGAGTGGCGCACACGTCGCTATATTTCTGAAAAACCAGTTCTTCATACAAAAGTCTACGTACAAGATTCGGTCGCTAATAGCAACAAAGAGTTTTTAATCACATGTACGCCTTGGCTAGACCCAGGCTTTTAAAATGAGGTATAAGAGATGTGTGTGTGTGTGTGTGTGTGTGTGTGTGTATGTGTGTGTGTGTGTGTGAGAGTGAGAGTGAGTGTAAGTGAGAGAGTGAGTGAGTGAGTGAGTGAATGTGTGTCTGAGAGTGTGTGTGTGTGTGGGGGGGGGGGGGGGTAGTGTTATGGGAGGGAATCGCTGACTTAGTCTAACAAAGTAAAGGTCCATCGCTTTAGACATCTAGAGTAGTGTTATTCCTAGGGTTCTCATCCGCCTTCACCTTCTTCTATCCACGCTCTTTCTTCTTCTGTTTATCCTCCTTCACCTCTATCATAACAATCACTTCCTCATCCTGTCCTGCTCCTCCGCCTCCTCTTCCTCCTCCTTCTTTTCTTCTTCTTCTTCTTCTTCTTCTTCTTCTTCTTCTTCTTCTTCTTCTTCTTCTTCTTCTTCTTCTTCTTCTTCTTCTTCTTCTTCGCCTTTCAACTTTCTGTTGAGAATAACATGATGGACAAAGTATGCTGCATACGATGCTGTTATGGTAGGCGGTGCTATTTGGTTAACACACCTCTTGTGAAAAAAAGGTAAGAGAAAGAGAGGTAAACAAGCCATGCAAGAGAGTGCAGGCGATTCCAACAGGATTACAGCGATAGTTTAGCTTTCAGTAAGGGTTTAGTTAGTTATAGTGCATTCACATTTGTTTTGCCTCAATATAAACATCCATATCTCAGTAACCAACTGAGGGAAAATTATGAGATTTAGTATATAACCTTATCATTATGTCCACCCAACAAAAAAATTTTCGTTCTGGATATTTTACAGCAGATTTCAAAGTTTGTTTATATGCGGTATATAATTTACGAGTCTGAGATGAAATTCATAATTTTAAATGTATTACAGCGTAGCCAGACAATCAGCGCTCAATGTTGAATATTTTCACGGGATTGGCCTTATGCCAACTCCCCGCGTTGATTAAACTAGGATTGTTCAGAGGTGTCTCAAAATGTGGGTTATTTCATGAAACCTGATTAATATGTTTTTTTTTTTTTTTAATCTTACCACTTATCGCTTACGAAAACAGATACATGAGCCTCGAATTCGGACTGACTTATTTGGACATCGACCTTGGAACGTTAAAGGACTTTTGAGATTTGGAACATGGAATGTACGGACACTATATCGAGCTGGAGCGGCCGAAGAATTAACCCGAGAGCTGGTTGAGTATAAAATGGATATAACAGCAATTCAAGAAATAAGGTGGCCAGGAGAGGGTACTTTAGAGCAAAATGGAATGATTATAATATATGGAGGAAACACCCAAAATAAACATGAATTAGGAACAGGATTTGTCATCAAAAAAGAGTTATGGGGGAACGTTCTAAACTTTAAAGCTGTTAATGACAGGATTAGTAAATTACGAATAAAAGTTAAATGGAAAAAATATAACAATGATTAATGTTCATGCACCTACTGAAGAGAAAGAAGATGATATTAAAGAAGACTTTTATAATTACCTGGAAGATGTCATAAAAGAAACCCCTAAACAGGACATCCTGATTGTGCTGGGAGACTTCAATGCAAAAATAGGTAGAGAGCAAACTCATAAAAAAGTTGGCTGTATCGAAAGACTACATACAACTTCAAATGATAATGGATGGAGAGTCATCAACCTAGCAGAAGCCAAATGACTGCAGATCAGCAGTACCAGACTGCAAAGAAAGGATATACATAAACAAACTTGGAAATCATGTGACAAGAAAACCCATAATCATATAGATCACATTTTAATTAACAACAAAAATGCATCAAACATACAACAAGTTAGAAGCTATAGAGGAGCTGAGTGCCACAGCGACCACTTCCTCGTTGGGGCAAAATTTAAAATAAAACTTAGGATAGCTTTCTATGCTAAACTACAAAGGTTACACCCAACACATAACAGAGAAAAACTACAAGAAATTACAGTCAAAGAGAAATTTGCAGATGAAATAAAATGTAAACTTGAAATTCTACAAACCCGTTGGAGGAAAGCGTTGACCAAACTTGGTTGAACATCAAGAATACAATTCAATCTACCTCAGAAGAATGTCTCAGTGTGTTAACCACGCATAGAAAGAACAGATGGTTCAATCCAAAATGTGAAGAAGCAGTCATTAGGAAAAAGAATGCCAAACAGCTATGGCTAAATGACATCAACAACATCCAAAAGGAAGAGCAATATAGAAATGAATGTAAAGAGGCTACAAAAATAGTTCGACAGCAGAAGCGAGAATATATAAGTAATATAATCAAAGATATGGAAACTAATCACCAGAAAAACGAATCCAGAAAGTTTTTTAAAGAACTGAAGTCAATGAAACGTGGGCACCAACACAACACATATGGTTTAAAAGACAAAAATGGGAATATGATAAATACCAATGAGGAAATGTGCAACACAAGGAAAGAATACTTTGTTTAATTACTAAATTGTGAAGCTCCAAGTAATACTTTCCCACAGGAAGAGGTTCTAACGTGTGAACCACAAATTGAAGAATCTGCATTTGAAGAAATCCTATATGTAATCACACGACTTAAAAACAATAAGGCAACTGGGGCTGATGGAATTGCATTACATCTAAAGCTATTAGAACTAATAATACACATATGGAGGATTGAAGAATTACCCCATGACTGGAAAGAGTCATTATTGATACCTATCTTTAAGAGAGGAGACAAGTTCCAGTGTGAAAATTATAGAGGAATATCACTATTGTCCATAAGTTATAAGATACTATCCGCAGTATTACTAAATAGACTAACACCATATTCAGAATACATATTAGGTGACTACCAGGCGGGTTTTAGACAAAACAGATCAACAATAGATCAGATATTTATCTTACGACAAATAGCCGAGAAAAATTGGGAATATAAAAGAGATTTCCATAACATTTTTGTGGATTTTAAAAAGGCTTATTATGATAGTGTCCATAGGAATAGTCTATGGAATGCTATGCGGGAATTTGGAATACCAAGGGAGTTAAGCAACATGACCAGACTATGCATGGAAGATACTTATAATATAGTAACATATAAAGGCACGAAATCAGACCCTTTCCAAATAACATCTGGCTTGAAACAGGGTGATGCACTATCGCCGCTACTCTTCAATCTGGCTCTAGAGAAAGTTGTAAGGAGGGTAAAGGAGGAATGTGATATTGGAGGAACATCGAAGCTGCTTGATTATGCAGATTATATAGATATTATAGGGGAAAATGAACAACAGACATTGGAAATATTGACTCACTTAAAGGAAAAAGCCCAACAGATGGGGCTGGTTATCAACCAAGATAAGACAGAATATAAGGTAATTTCAAGAGAAGGAATGGCTAAAAACTCTGGCCACATACAAATAGATAATATGACCATTAAAAGAACGGAAACATACAAATACCTGGGTACAATCTTCAACTGCTCCAACATCATAAGGGAATAAATACAAACTAGAATCAATTCTGGAAATAAGATATACTATGCACTACAACATCTACTAAAATCAAAGGCGCTATCTCGTAACACCAAGATCACAATATACAAAACACTGATGAGACCAGTTGTGCTGTATGGCTCTGAAACCTGGAGTACAACGAAAGGAGGCGAAGCCTTGCTACAAACCTTTGAGAACAAAGTTTTAAGACGCATCTTTGGACCCATTAGGGATACACAAAGTGGAGAGTGGAAAAGAAGAAGTAACAAAGACATTTATGATCTGTTTAAATCCCCGCTAATCACTGGTATCATGAAGTCTAATAGATTACAATGGCTGGGGCATATAGAAAGAATGGAAGATAATAGGGAAACAAAACTAGCTTACACTCAGGAAATAAATGACCGTAGACCCCGAGGTAGACCAAGAAGACGGTGGAGAGATAATATATATACAGACCTACAAGCACTTGGAATCAGCGACTGGCAAGAGAAGGTCAACCAGAGAGACGAATGGAGACTGATTGTATCTGCAGCAAAGAACCTCAATGGCTCGGAACGCTGAAGAAGAAGAAGAAGAAGAAGAAGAAGAAGAAGAAGAAGAAGAAGAAGAAGAAGAAGAAGAAGAAGAAGAAGAAGAAGAAGAAGAAGAAGAAGAAGAAGACTTATCGCTAACATTGAAATGTGTGATTATTTTCAATGGGATTGAATGCGAAATTGTGTATATCCTTCAAAGAATCGCTATGAAGTTGTGCACATATTCTTGTCAAGAAGCTGATCGCAGGAAACTTTTATACTATTACAAATTCCGAAAAAAAGAACAGTGCATGCATTGGGTTTGAGTAAACGGTCATTTCGTCGATGGGTGCAAGAATCTGGAATTAAACCACCACGCAATAACCAAACGGTAGGTAGAAAGATTATTGTAGACAGCTTTGACAAAGATGTCATAAGGCGAGCTATTATAAAAATGCTTTAAAAAGTCGCTTAAAATTCGACAGGGTCGACTTCATTGCACCGGGTTCTATCCCATATGGCTCGGTCTCTTTCCGCAGCGCGGAAAGCATCGCACAAAGCATGAACTCCGCAGCTCTAGCGACGACCCACAGAAGTCTCCGAAAGATTTAACTCGTGAACCGAAGGATGCGGCCCGGAATCGAACCCACGACCTTTGGAGCCCGAGTCAAAAGGCTTGACCACTTCGCCAAGGAGCCTCCTAACATTATAACAATTTTGGATTTTATATCCAGGATTATTAAGCATTATAAAAATGCTGGATTCCAAAGAAACAGTGACTGTAAGAAAACTTAGGGTTTGGTTGAGAAAGAACAATAACATAGAGCTATCCAAAACAACTTTGTGGAAAATTATAAGGACATTATCTTCACTTTTTGAAAGTACAAGGGTGGTAGAAATATTCGTTGCGAGCAACCGCATTTAGGAGCCATGAGAAGCAGATACCTACGTGAAATAAGGGAAATGCGCAAAGAAAATTATGGCATAGTGTGTTTGGATGAAATGTGGATCAATGCGCACCACACAAGTGATAAGGAATGGCAATCAGTGGATGGACAGATAAAGCGATATATGCCCATTAGTATAGGACAGCTTTTGGTCATGACCCATGCTGGTAATACGCATAATGGCTTACAACAGAATGCTGGGCTCGTGTTCATATCAAAGCATACAGATAATAGGGATTATCATAATAAGATTAATAGTAATGTATTTAGAGATTGGCTCGAGAATACTGTGCTTCCATCCCTAGATAGACCGTCGTGTCCAATTATGGACAATGCATGATATCAATGTTGTTGCCCAAGAATACAAAATACCTACAGCATCGAGCACAAAGGGAGCAATAAAGATATGACTCCTAATGGAAAACATACCATTTCCAGAAACGTATTTCTAGCTATAATTGTTGTCCCTTGTAAAACAGACGCCAAAAAGCAAGAAATATGAAATCGACAAGTTGATAGAAGAGCATCGTCATGGGTGCTTGAGACTTCCGCCGTACCATTCTCATTTTAACCCTATAGAACTTGTGTGGACTAAAATTAAAGGACAGGTGGCAGCTGACAATACTATATTCAAATTGTCTGACGTCAAGATACTAAACCAGTCCGCGCTATTAAATATTGATAAAAGTTACTGGAAAAATGTGAGGACCATGTGTTGAAAGAGGAAGAGGATTATTGGAGAAAGGATGGATTGAATTTTATGCAACCGAGAGCAGTCATCAACCTACTGGAATCGCCCGACACAGATTAAGGTCTGAGCAGATCGCAGACCTTAATCCACGTGCACACCAACTGGGATATTTTGCTACAAATATTCAGAAGAATTGCAGGCCCTAAATATTACAGCATCAGCATAATGTCAATGGCAACAGTTTGTATTCCACAGTGATGATTTTTCAATTCCGCAAGCCCTCAGCGGTGACAAACAACTGTATTTAAAAAAAAAAAAAAAAAACACACACACACACACTCACACACACTAAACGCATTGAATACCAACAGAAGAGTAATATTGGGGTGGAAACTGACATATTGTGGCATAACAAGAACCGTGAGAGCAAACACGTTGTCAAATTAGGGGACAACACACGTGCATACGAATCAATCTATAAGCTTCAATTAAAAGAGGACCAACATCTTGGTCGTTAAGGAGAAAGCCCACTACAGAGACACTGACAACTATTTTCATAGTGCAACACAGGTAATTATGTTCCGTCTCTGAACGGTAAACAGCGGGTCTGTCACCCATGTGTACGTGTGAACAAACTAAACAGACAGCTGAACAGATCCTTAAAAATTGAAACATGATGACTAAATTGCGGTATCATTTCTGGCCACTCCATACGCACATTAACGCACAGCAATTTGGAAGCTTTCACGAACTCAATATAAAAAGCTAACATGAATACTTGTGTACACAGTATTAACCAGCAGCTGAAGAAACTAGAAGGAAATGAAAAATAAGGTAAGAAATATATATCTTCTACTTTCCTGTCAATTTACAAATTATTTCCCCATGCTTCTGTAAATTTTCTGTCTTTACTAATATTACACATTGCACCCCTCTCGGGATTCTCCGTGGTGAAGTGGTCAAGTCGTCTGACTCGGGCTCCGAAGGTTGTATGTTCGATTCTGGGCAGCGTCCTTCATTTCACGAGTGCATTTTTTCGGAGACTCCCGAGGGTCGTTGCTGGAGGTACGAAGTTCTTGCTTTGTTCGACGCTTTCCGCGCTGCGGAAAGAAACGGAGCCATATGGGATTAAAAAAAAAACCGGTGCAATGCAGCCGACCCTGTCGACATTTAAGCTACTTCTTTTATTGCACCCTCTCCCATACGAATCCGGATACGCCTTGTGTCGTCATGTGAATTGGCGGGGCATTTGTAAAAACAAGTTTGTTAGCTAGAAATCACTAGTTTTTCATCACAACATCAAGGAAATGTCGCCGCTTTCGATGATGTAAGTTGCTTTTGGACCTATCAAAGACAGATTGCTTGGGTGGGGGTAAATATAAGACGGCAGGAAAAATTTCATAACGATGCAACAGACAGTTTTCAAAATAATTGATCGTGAATGACGGCATTCGTTTGTGGACATACTATAGTTGCATATCTTATACAGGACATCGCAGTCAACCCCGGCATCTTGTTGCGGTTTTTTTTTTTTTTTGCATATCCTTTACAGGACATCGCTGTCAACACCAGCATCTTTCAGCTGTATGTTGATTTCTTGGCAAGATTACGCTCAGTAGTTTGCCATTGCTTTCTGAGCGGCCGGCTCACATACCCCGTAAGTTACCGATGCGATTCGAACCACTGCTGATTCTCACCGTCATCACGTTACCGACGAGAGTATACGAGATTACGGAGAAAAGTCATAACCTCTAAGCCACGAAGCCGATCTTGTTGCTATTTGTGATATATTAGCAAGTTACGTTCAGTAGTTTGCCATCGTTTTCTGAACGACCGGTACTCATACCATTTTATATTTAAAAAACAACACAAGGCGGTCAGCTACCAAATCGCCCACAGCTGTGTTTCGAACGCGGTAAGTGAGATTACAAACTGCGTATGTAACACCTTCGCCACAGAGCCGGCTTTACTACTTATAAATAATTTATGTGAACACAGAAGCCACCAACAATATATTGCACGATTTATTGCCTGGCATATTTAGTTGCATCTCGTTAGTGCAGAGTTATATATAATGTGAAGTTAATAAATTAATAATACCTTATTATTTTGCTGAAGTATGATTAATTTATTCACTGCATATGATATATAATTCTGCGGTGTGCACCTGACGAGGTGCGGCGAAATATGCCAGGCAATAAATCGCGCAACATATTGTTGCTGGTTTCTGTATTTACATTTATTAAGGGAATACAGTGGGACCTCGCTTAACGAGCACATCGCATAACGAGTAATTCGCATAACGAGCAACATAAATTGTAAAAAAAAAACAAAAAAACAATGACTCGCTGAACGAGTGACGTTTCGCATAACAAGTAACGAGGCGAAGGGAAGTCCCGGATTGTGCGCCTGCAACAGCGAGGGTCGGAATCTTGCTTGTTATGGAAAACTTTCCTGCCCATCCTCCAGGACTGCAAGATGACCTTCTTGAAGAATTTAAATTCATCAAGATCCAGTTTCTGCCTCCCAACACTACTCCGTTACTCCAGCCTATGGACCAGCAGGTATTTCTAACTTTAAGAAACTCCACACTAAAGCGTTCTTCGAGCGTTGTTTTGAGGTGACTGAAGAGCCAATCTCACTCTCAGAGAGTTTTGGAAATATCACTTCCACATCGTTGTCTGCCTCAAGATGATCGAAAAGGCGTGGGAAGGGGTTACCAAGAGAACTCTCACTTCTGCTAGGAAGAAGCTTTGGTCGGAGAGCGTTGTAGAATGTGACATTGAGGGGTTTGAGACAGTACCTATGGAGCCTGTAGTCAATGAGATTGTGTCATTGGCCAAGATCATGGGACTGGAGGTGGATAACAAAGATATCGATGAGTTTGTGGAAGAGCATAGCCAAGAGCTGACCACCGAAGAGGTTATGGAATTACGTTGTGTTTCACAGCAAGAAGTTGTGGAGGAGAGTTTGTCCGAGGAGGAGGAGAAGGAGGAGAAACCAACAATCTTCTGGAGCAAATAAGAGAAATACTGAAAGCATGGGAAACTGTTGCATCGTATATTGAGAATCATCACCCTAATAAGGCAGTGGCTATGAGAGCTACTAATTTATTTAATGGTAATGATGTGTCGCATTTCCACCAAATTCTGAAGCGTCGGCAGAAACAAATTTCTCTAGACAACTTTCTAGTAAAAAAGAATTAGGTGTGTATTATAAATTGTAAATTAATTATTTCAATGTTTTTGTTTTGTTTTCTACAAATCGAATTCTCATTCCAGGTTCGTTCATTCCGCGATAGAAGAGGAAGATGAATTACGCTCCTTAACAACATATATATATAATGTTCTTTGAATAAACGTTATACAAAATATGTTGAGTATTTTATCGGCATGGAACGCATTATCGTACTTTACATTAATTTGCATGGGAAAAACTGTTTCGCTTAACGAGTGTTTCGCATTACGAGTAAGGTTCTAGAACGAATTATGCTCGTTAAGCGAGGTTCCACTGTACAATATTTTGAAATAATTTACTATTATTCTGCTCATTTTTTTTTTTTTTGTACTTCATATTTTCTCTATGTTTCCGCAATTGCATAATCAAAGTGTCTCATGTTTGTAAAGGCTGGGTGTTAGGTAAGAAATAGTACAACATCACATCAATATTGTGACACGACTCTCTAATCGCTATGCTATCGACCGTGCTTGCCGAGAGAATCCTTCAAACTAGCATGTTTTTCTTCTTCTTGTTTGTTAGTTTGAATGTTGACAACTGTTTTATTATTATTTATTTTTAATATAATCTTTTTTTGAAAATCTCAAGTCTGAAATCAAAATATGGATTTCGACTAACTACACAAGTGAAAAATTACACGGCCTCACAATCATCTGAAAGAAGGTAACAATGTCATCACCATCATGATAATCACCACATCTTCATCGATTTCTATTTCTATTTCTTCTTCTTCTTCTTCTTGTTCTTCTTTTTCTTTTGTCTTCTTTCTTCTTCTTCTTCCCGGGAGTCTCCGAGAAAATTGCAAGTGTGAACCGACAGACGTAGTCAAAATGGAACCCACAATCCTCGTAGAGCGAAGCAGGCGACGTACTACTGCAAGGCCCCGGTTAACGTCGGTGTTGCGTTCTTGGAAAACGCGACTTTAAGTGAAACGACGTATAGTGAAACACTATTTCCCATAGAATTAAATGAAATACAGTGTATTATTTAATGTTTATTTTGATGGTTGTTCACATTTATTGGCCAAACAGAGGTGGGTTGGAGGGCGAATGGTAGAGTTATCGGGACGTAGAGGTATTAAATTCTGCCTCTTCATCTGAGGATGAAACTGTAATATCTTCCTGCCTCTTTTCCTGGCTCTTCGCTGCTTGAACAAAAAATGCGTCCAATGTCTGCTGCACCTCCTCAATCATGGCCTTTAACTCTGCAGGGAAACGCTCTGCAGCTGCAGTATCAGCACTTGCCACTTCACCTGTTGTCTGAATGTTGTGCAGGTGTGAACGCTTCTTAAAGCGCTCAAACCAACCACGACTCGCTCCAAAACTATCATCAGCACTACTAGTACTGCTCTCACCCGCTTGCTTAGCTAGATCTTCATATAGAGACTTTGCTTTCTCTTGGATAACCATCTTGCTCACAGGCATATTCCGTTAGTTCTGGTCTTCAATCCAGACGGCCAATAGTGTTTCCACGTTCTCCATGAGAATACTTCTGGTACGAGTGATTATGGAAGCACTCAATAGGGTTACGTTGTTAGCACCCTTCTTCGATTTTGTGAGCACTTGTATGAATTAACCTTACCGTGGTTGGAGGTAAACCATGGACTTTACTGATATCAACAGCCCGATCGCCAGCCTCAAAACGACGTTATGGCGAAACGTAGCGACATAAAGTGAAGTTAGTCCCCTATGTGAGAAATGAATTACCAAAATACGATAAGTAGATTGTGAGCTTTACTAGAACACGATTACAAGAAACAAAATGAACGTTGCGGCCACAGCCTTCGTCAGCACAGAACAAAACAACACAGACACCAAACTAATAAAATAATCACTACTTAGAAAATACAGAGGTTACTTAGCTGAATCCTGTCTTGGTTGAATGTGTCTAACGCGCTAGCCGTTTGATGAGTGTGGAGATGGCGGATGTGTGACAACGACGTTATAGCGAAATGACGTAAGCCGAAGCGACGTATAGTGGGGCCTTCCAGTAATAGAATAGTATAACATCATAACATTATAAGTTCCATACTACATGACCCATCGCAAGGCACGAAGCATCCGTGTGTTACACTTAGCTTCAATTTTCGCAAGCAACGAATGTTATTCAGAGATGATATTTTGATTTTGAATTATTGAAGTACACAGATGGCCGAAACAGGGAAATGTCAGATGTAATAAATATTGATTCCAGAATTCTAGCTACTCAGCGAAATAAAATTCACCATGGCTGCGCACATGGAGGCGTGTGAATTTACCTACACATCCGAGTGGAAGCACGAAATGACATAGAAAATGCGGTTAAGATTCGAGGTGTGTGATTGGTAAAGCTTAGAGCTGTATGGTCGGTGAAGATTTCTGCCGTATGGTTGGTGAAGATTGCAGCTGTATGGTTGGTGAAGATTGTAGCTGTGTGGTTGGTGAAGATTTTAGCTGTATGGTTGGTGAAGATTGTAGCTGTGTGGTTGGTGAAGATTTTAGCTGTGTGGTTGGTGAAGATTTTAGCTGTGTGGTTGGTGAAGATTGTAGCTGTGTGGTTGGTGAAGATTTTAGCTGTGTGGTTGGTGAAGATTGTAGCTGTGTGTTTGGTGAAGATTTTAGCTGTATGGTTGGTAAATATTTTAGCTGTATGGTTAGTGAAGATTGCAGCTGTATGGTTGGTGAAGATTTTAGCTGTATAGTTAGTTAGTTCGTCTTTCCTCTTGAGCCTAAGGCGGCACATAGGGCAGAAGTCATGGCTCTCCGTGTCCGGCGGTTCGCTGCTACCTGTTGTAGATCCTGGATCTACTTGGCCGTTGAATGAGCCTTCTCTGATGATGGTTCTATGCAGGGTCTCTCTTGGTCTTCCCCGTTTTCTTTTCCCTTCTGGTGACCATAAGAGGGTTTGGTTGGGGAGTCTTGTCTTGTCCATTCTGAGTACATGGTCGATGTAGTTCCAACGGCGTTTTCTTATAAAATTGAATATCTTGCTTAGTCTCTTGTCTTATTTGCGTATTGGTTCTTAAATCTGTCCTATTGAGGTTTAGAATTCTTCTAAGACATTTGTTCTCAAAATTGTCTAAGTTTTTATCTAAAGCTACCGTTGATTTCCAACTCTCACATCCATACGTTAGCAATGGAATCACACAAGAGTTGACGATTTTAAGTTTCACATGTTTGCTGAGTGTCTTTGACTTCCAGATATTTGACAGTTTATTGAAGGCACCAGATGCCAGTGCGATTCTAGATAATATTTCTGGCGTTGAGTCCCCTGTAGATGTCACTTTGCTTCCTGGGTATGTGAAGCGTGTGTGTTTGTGTGTGTGTGTGGCGACATCAATGTCTAACAAAGATCGAAGACTGCGGTAAATAGCAGTTAAGTCACAGAATGAACATTATTATAAACTCACTCCGTGGCATATATCATCCACGAATCTAGTCCATGGCTACAGCGGCGTATGAAGAAAGGAAATGGCAGGCCTCTAGGTGCCTCGTATGTGTACTCATGTTGAGCAAAGCAGACACGAATCTCGTTAAAATGATCGCCCATTGCACACGAAATCACAAAGAATTCAACACATATGGTTGCAACTGATGAAATCAAGGATCCAAGATGGCAGTAGCAGAATAATACGGGGTAGAGGACTGGGTAGTGGCGCGCATAACCTATAGTCTGTCCATAAATGAATGCCGTCATTCACGATCAATTATTTTGAAAACTGTCTGTTGAATCGTTATGAAATGTTTCCTGCCGTCTTATATTTACCCCCACCCAATGAATATGTCTTTGATAGGTTCAAAAGCAACTTAAATAATCGAAAGCGGTGACATTTCTTTGATGTTTTGGCGAAAATGTAGTGAATTCACGCTAACAAACTAGTCTTACAGTAAAGCACGTCATTTCGGGTAACGACACAAGTACAAAGCATAGCCAGATTCGTATGGGAGTGAGTGCAATAAAAGACGTAGCTTAAAAGTCGACAGGGTCGACTGCATTGTACCGGGTGTTATCCCATATGGCTCACAAAGCACGAACTCAGTAGCTCCAGCGATGACCCTCGGGAGTCTCTAAAAAAAATCTGCTGTACAATCTCCAGAACAATTTTTTTGTTTTTTTTTTTTGTTGGGTGGACATAATGATACGGTTATATGCTAAATCTCATAATTTTCCCTCAGTCGGTTACTGAGATATGGAATTTTATATTGGGGCAGAAAAAAGTAAACAGACTATAGTAGAATCACTTGTGTAGTGATCTGGTCACGTAATGAGAAGAGAAGGTCTTCAAACCCGTGTGACAGCCCGAAAGATTGAAGGCTTTAAGTGCAGGTCATCACAGAGACAGGGAAGGGGGAGAGTAGGAGAGAGAGACAATAAAAGAGAGACAGAGAGACATAAAGGGAGAGACAAAAAGAGAGAGAGACAGAAAGAGAGAGGGAGATAGAAAGAGAGTGAGACAGAAAGAGAGAGAGAGAGAGAGAGAGAGCGAGAGAGAGAGAGAGAGAGAGAGAGGAGAGAGAGAGAGAGAGAGAGAGAGAGAGAGAGAGAGAGAGAGAGAGCTGAATGACTAGTTAGAAATGCCACGGAAAAGAATTGCAGATCAAACGTATCAAGAACAAAGAAGACAGATAAAGGTGGAAGAAAACGATCACCTGGCCGCTGGGCAAGCATACAATGAATATGTACCTGCAGCAGTCGGTGTTACCTCATGAGACACAGTAAGTATATGACTATTTTTATTTATTTTTTGGCGTTCGCTCACTATTGATCTGAAGCGAAGTGCATACACGTGCCACTTCTTCTATTATACTGGACTGATTTTTGCGCGTTGATTAACTTTCCCTATTACCACCAGGGAACCCACTCCGATTTCTGAGATGCTTGTTATTCACGTCCGCAAGTCAAGGGCGATAAACAGACATTTTAGTCCAACTGACTTACTTGGGGGGGGGGGGGGGGGGCTGAACCTGCAACCTCGGCATCAATACACAAGAAGTGTATTTTATCCTTTTTTTTATCCGTTCTTATCTTTTATCCATTCCGCCATGTTGATTTTCTAGGCACTTTTACGTTCTGTAATTTGAAGATTGCCGGTCTCTCTGGTCTAGGGGTTACACGACTTTCTCATTAATCCCGTATACTCTCGTAAGTAACGTGACGTGCGCGAGAATTGGTAGAAGTTTCTCCGCGTCGGTAACTTAGGGGTATGTGAGCCGGTCGCTCAAAAAGCAATGGCAAACTACTGAGCGTAATCTTGCCAAGAAATCAACAACCAACTGAAAGATGCTAATGTTGACAGCAATTGAAGATTGAGCACAGCCCACTACTGGCAACGCTGATCATATTCCGGTACGAACTTAAGGCCTTGTCCACGTCGGATTGGAAGCACTAGACTCGAGTTTCGCTCTTGTTTGAGCTAGTCAGTAATGCATATCCCTGACTGGACCCGAGATCGAACTCCAGATCACTGGCGTGTGAGGCGGGTATGTAACAACTAGACCACGCGGCTCACGCTAGACGCGACCAAATTATCATACTAGAATATTACGTCACCCATTGTAGGTGATAGCTCAAAGTTTGCCCGATCACCGCGACTGACATCCGTCAATCGATGTGGTCCCGAATGATCAGGTATTCTCGATCTGGCAAGGCACACCAGGCGCCTAAAATCCAGCGAGCAATGAGCAAATTTATTTATTTGGCTATTTCGGGATTTAAGGTGTGAAGACTCGAGTCTAGTGCTTCCAATCTGACTTGGACAAGGCCCAAGGTTCGTACCGGAATACGAACAGGGTTGCCAGCAGTGGGTTGTGCTCAGCTTTCAAACCTTAAATCCCGAAACAACCAGGTAAATAAGTTCAGCAGTTTGCCATTGCTTTTCTAAGCGGGAAGACAACGTTTAAGTCCAACTTGATGTCGGTGTAGGGCCCTACCTCGCCATCAACACACCGGACGTTTAAGAGCCAGAGCGCATATCCTTTCAACCACATCGACTGTTCTAGAATGTATCATCATGTGTCATGTCGGTAAGCGCGGTCGATCATTTTACGCCACATCACACGATCACCAGAGTCGTGGATCAGCTCTGTGTTCTTGTCCCAACCATGCCATGTGGTTAAGCCCTTTAGATATTTACTTCTATGCATTCCCCTTATTCTCTCCCCCTCCCCCCACCCTCCCCCCAATCTTGCTAATTATTACCAAGTTCTCTAGATTATTTTTTCTCGTAACGTGCCAAAATATTTGACTGTCTACATCTAATTTCTCTGATCAGTTTGCGGTTCTCATTTGCCTCTTGTAGGACTTGCTCGTTGATTTTTTTCTGTCTGTCCCTGTTATTCTTTGCATTTTCCTCAGAAACCGTATTTCCAGTGCTATTAGATGTTTTTAGTAAAGAGATTAGTCTGTATTTAATGAAAATATGGTGTGTGTATTTTTTTTTTTAAATTTGTTAACAATACAATGGCAGCAAGCACTATGTCTTAATAGTAGAATTAATGATTCCTTAGTTGTACAAGATTGCATTAGATACAAAACGAGGAAACCTTGGAAGGTTAACCCGGTCAACAAATGCCCGCAGAAGTCGGATGTGTCGGCCTAACGGCGCAAGAACGCAGCTCTGCCGTAAACAGGCACAACGCAGTCACATCCGATAAGAAAATCCGGATGAACGCAGAAGAAGAAAACGAGGAAACTGCAGAAGTGTTACCGAAACGTCGATGTGCTGACATACGTATAACAAACGAGATCGGAAATAAAAAACACAGCTTTCATGCAGAAGTTATATTTGCTGTCAGACCTTAATGCTCGGAAACTCATTAAAAAAAAGTGTTACATGATGTTTTAAATTCAAATCAAAACACGTATATTTATATTACAACGGAAATTAAGAAGGTGGCACTTAGTAATAACTTAACACGCAAGAAATAACATTAGAAATCAACACTTTCTTGTTAATATTTTCCAAGTTTTAGTCGTAAACGAAACAAATTACCACCACAAATGTCCAACTGTACAGAGATGTCACAGTAAAAGTGTGAATCCTGACAAGTGACGTTACTGAAGAGTGTTCCGGCCTCTTCGGCGGGAAAGTGCACAGATATTAATAACTGACACGCCGGTAGGATTTCTACTTCTGGTCGAATAAGCTGTGGGAGAGGCGGAAGAATATTGTGAGTAATAACACTTAATGTTGGGATGTTAACCAATTACGTGGCCATGAAAACTGTGACGCCAGAAACCAATCGAAAGTCGGCAGTGGCACTGACAGTTTAGCAGTTAGACAAGGCTGCTGGTTGTATTCACGCGTGTAATGGGGTCATACGGTCATAAATACACACATGCACACGCGCGCGAGCGACATACGACATACACAGCTGGGTAAAGATGTTCATCTATCTGTTATCTATGAATACAAAGTTGAGCAAACATTGTTCTGCGAAAATTAAAGCCGTTAAAACATATATGATGGATTGGAACAAATAGAACAACACTAGTACTAAAAGCATACGTATTTCTTTTGGCACACACATACATATATACACGATATAGTAACACAGTTGATATCAGAACAAGGCAATTTAAACACGTATGGATTGGAACAGATAGAACGACAATGTCACAATATAAATAGCATGCGTGTTTCCTATATCAACAGTCACAGTACTAATAGAATGCATGTTTCCTTTATCAACAGTCACAGTACTAATAGCATGCGTGTTTCTTACAACAGTCACAGTACTAATAACATGCGTGTTTCTTACAACAGTCACAGTACTAATAGCATGCGTGTTTCCTATATCAACAGTCACAGTACTAATAGCATGCGTGTTTCCTATATCAACAGTCACAGTACTAATAGAATGCATGTTTCCTTTATCAACAGTCACAGTACTAAATAGCATGCGTGTTTCCTACAACAGTCACAGTACTAATAGAATGCGTGTTTCCTACAACAGCCACAGTACTAATAGAATGCGTGTTTCCTACAACAGCCACAGTACTAATAGAATGCGTGTTTCCTACAACAGTCACAGTACTAATAGAATGCGTGTTTCCTACAACAGCCACAGTACTAATAGAATGCGTGTTTCCTACAACAGTCACAGTACTAATAGAATGCGTGTTTCCTACAACAGCCACAGTACTAATAACATGCGTGTTTCTTACAACAGTCACAGTACTAATAACATGCGTGTTTCTTACAACAGTCACAGTACTAATAGCATGCGTGTTTTCTACATCACCCACAGTACTAATAGCATTCATGTTTCCTACAACAGTCACAGTACTAATAGAATGCGTGTTTCCTACAACAGCCACAGTACTAATAACATGCGTGTTTCTTACAACAGTCACAGTAATAATAACATGCGTGTTTCTTACAACAGTCACAGTACTAATAGCATGCGTGTTTTCTACATCACCCACAGTACTAATAGCATGCGTGTTTCCTACAACAGTCACAGTACTAATAGAATGCGTGTTTCCTACAACAGCCACAGTACTAATAGCATGCGTGTTTCCTACAACAGCCACAGTACTAATAGCATGCGTGTTTCCTACAACAGTCACAATACTAATAGAATGCGTGTTTCCTATATCAGCAGTCACAGTACTAATAGAATGCATGTTTCATACAACAACAGTCACAGTACTAATAGAATGCGTGTTTCCTATATCAGCAGTCACAGTTCTAATAGAATGCATGTTTCATACAACAACAGTCACAGTACTAATAGAATGCGTGTTTCCTATATCAGCAGTCACAGTACTAATAGCATGCGTGTTTCCTACAACAACAGTCACAGTACTAATAGCATGCGTGTTTCCTACATCAACAGTCACAATACTAATAGCATGCATGTTTCCTATATCAACAGTCACAATACTAATAGCATGCATGTTTCCTACATCAACAGTCACAGTACTAATAGCATGCGTGTTTCCTACAACAACAGTCACAGTACTAATAGAATGCGTGTTTCCTACAACCACAGTCACAGTACTAATAGCATGCGTGTTTCATACAACAACAGTCACAGTACTAATAGAATGCGTGTTTCCTATATCAGCAGTCACAGTACTAATAGAATGCATGTTTCATACAACAACAGTCACAGTACTAATAGCATGCGTGTTTCCCACAACAGTCACAGTACTAATAGCATGCGTGTTTCCTACAACAACAGTCACAGTACTAATAGCATGCGTGTTTCCTACAACAACAGTCACAGTACTAATAGCATGCGTGTTTTCTACATCACCCACAGTACTAATAGCATTCATGTTTCCTACAACAGTCACAGTACTAATAGCATGCGTGTTTCCTACATCAACAGCCACAGTACTAATAACATGCGTGTTTCTTACAACAGTCACAGTACTAAAAGCATGCGTGTTTTCTACATCACCCACAGTACTAATAGCATTCATGTTTTCTACAACAGTCACAGTACTAATAGCATGCGTGTTTCCTACATCAACAGTCACAATACTAATAGCATGCATGTTTCCTATATCAACAGTCACAATACTAATAGCGTGCATGTTTCCTATATCAACAGTCACAATACTAATAGCATGCGTGTTTCCTACAACAACAGTCACAGTACTAATAGCATGCATGTTTCCTATATCAACAGTCACAATACTAATAGCATGCGTGTTTCCTACAACAACAGTCACAGTACTATTAGCATGCGTGTTTCCTACAACAACAGTCACAGTACTAATAGAATGCATGTTTCCTACAACCACAGTCACAGTACTAATAGCATGCATGTTTCCTATATCAACAGTCACAGTACTAATAGCATGCGTGTTTCCTACAACAACAGTCACAGTACTAATAGAATGCATGTTTCCTACATCAACAGTCACAGTACTAATAGCATGCGTGTTTCCTACAACAACAGTCACAGTACTAATAGAATGCGTGTTTCCTACAACCACAGTCACAGTACTAATAGCATGCGTGTTTCCTACAACAACAGTCACAGTACTAATAGCATGCGTGTTTCCTACAACAACAGTCACAGTACTAATAGCATGCGTGTTTTCTACATCACCCACAGTACTAATAGCATTCATGTTTCCTACAACAGTCACAGTACTAATAGCATGCGTGTTTCCTACATCAACAGCCACAGTACTAATAACATGCGTGTTTCTTACAACAGTCACAGTACTAAAAGCATGCGTGTTTTCTACATCACCCACAGTACTAATAGCATTCATGTTTTCTACAACAGTCACAGTACTAATAGCATGCGTGTTTCCTACATCAACAGTCACAATACTAATAGCATGCATGTTTCCTATATCAACAGTCACAATACTAATAGCATGCGTGTTTCCTACAACAACAGTCACAGTACTAATAGCATGCATGTTTCCTATATCAACAGTCACAATACTAATAGCATGCGTGTTTCCTACAACAACAGTCACAGTACTAATAGCATGCATGTTTCCTATATCAACAGTCACAATACTAATAGCATGCGTGTTTCCTACAACAACAGTCACAGTACTAATAGCATGCATGTTTCCTACAACCACAGTCACAGTACTAATAGCATGCATGTTTCCTATATCAACAGTCACAGTACTAATAGCATGCGTGTTTCCTACAACAACAGTCACAGTACTAATAGAATGCATGTTTCCTACATCAACAGTCACAGTACTAATAGCATGCGTGTTTCCTACAACAACAGTCACAGTACTAATAGAATGCGTGTTTCCTACAACCACAGTCACAGTACTAATAGCATGCGTGTTTCATACAACAACAGTCACAGTACTAATAGAATGCGTGTTTCCTATATCAGCAGTCACAGTACTAATAGAATGCATGTTTCATACAACAACAGTCACAGTACTAATAGCATGCGTGTTTCCCACAACAGTCACAGTACTAATAGCATGCGTGTTTCCTACAACAACAGTCACAGTACTAATAGCATGCGTGTTTCCTACAACAACAGTCACAGTACTAATAGCATGCGTGTTTTCTACATCACCCACAGTACTAATAGCATTCATGTTTCCTACAACAGTCACAGTACTAATAGCATGCGTGTTTCCTACAACAGCCACAGTACTAATAGCATGCGTGTTTCCTACAACAGCCACAGTACTAATAGCATGCGTGTTTCCTACAACAACAGTCACAGTACTAATAGCATGCGTGTTTCCTACAACAACAGTCACAGTACTAATAGCATGCGTGTTTTCTACATCACCCACAGTACTAATAGCATTCATGTTTCCTACAACAGTCACAGTACTAATAGCATGCGTGTTTCCTACAACAGCCACAGTACTAATAGCATGCGTGTTTCCTACAACAACAGTCACAGTACTAATAGCATGCGTGTTTCCTACAACAACAGTCACAGTACTAATAGCATGCGTGTTTCCTACAACAGCCACAGTACTAATAGCATGCGTGTTTCCTACAACAACAGTCAAAGTACTAATAGCATGCGTGTTTCCTACAACAACAGTCAAAGTACTAATAGCATGCGTGTTTCCCACATCAACAGTCACAGTACTAATAGCATGCGTGTTTCCTACAACAACAGTCACAGTACTAATATAATGGATGTTTCCTACAACAGTCACGGTACGAAGCATAGCAGCTCGAGATTCGGCAGCGGATCGCGTCGTGTTGTCTTCTTACGGAAAGGTATGTGAGCCGGTCGTTCAGAAAGCAAACTACTGAACGTACATCTTGCCAAGACATGAACAGCAGCTGAAAAATGTTAGTATTGACTGCAATGTCCTGTAAATGCGATATGAGCAAACTAAAAAGTATCAATGTCTACCCCTTGCTAGCCGCATGCCTTTAACTCTTCCCTCCGTTGTGGTGTTTTACAAGAGTGTTGTCCCTTGAATGTGGCCGACACATTTAACTTGTTACTTTCTGATTTCTGTCATCAACACTCTTTTCATTCTCAGGTTCACACGCTCTCTAGAACTTCTGTATTTGATTGTTCTTGCTTTCATGTTAAACTGTCTATTCCTCTATATATTTACATGTCCAGGTGTAAAAGGGTCTCTTGTCGTATATGCACATACATATACTATAGTGTCAGTGTTGTTTGTCCATCAAGAATGATGATGACCATTCATTTCAATCAGTGGGGTTGAAAGTATGGAGCCATGAGTTCTAAGATGGTTGATAAGGCCTATTTTGGCTCGAAATGTTCTTTGACAATGTAGGCAAAGAATACTTGACGTTCCAGGAGGAGAATCTCCTGCAGTGGTTTTTCTATCCAGCCTTTTCTTCACAGCTCTTGCAGTCCTAGTTGCTTCACAGGTGACTTCACCCTTGCGTAATGATGTACGCCACGAATTTCGGTCTTTGGCAGCAGTCTCCCAGGTGTCATGGTGAATTTCAAAGCTTTCAGTGAGATTTTCAGAGTGTCTTTAAAGCGTTTCCTCTGGCCGCTTTGAGAGCATTTACCACAACGCAGCTCGCCGTACAAAAATCGTTTGGGGAGCCTGTGATCTGGCAGGCGAGTTAAGTGACTAGCCCAGCGAATCTGATTCTTCATTAGTAGAGTATGGATTCTTGGCATGGACGATCTTTGTAGGACTTAGTGTCTGGGATCTTGTCTTGTCATTTAATCTTCAATAGCTTCCCAAGGCAGACTGTGTGGAAGTGGTTTAATTTCCTAGCTTGTCGCTGATAAACAGTCCAGGTTTCACAAGCATATAGCAGTATGGATAATACAACTGCTTTGTACACTTTCTGCTTTGTTTTCAGGCTTATTCCATTTCTGTCCCACACATTCTTGTTCAGTCTGCAAAGACCGCGCTGGCCTTGGAGATTCTTGCATTCACTTCTTCATAATTTGTGGCAACTTGTGACACAGTGCTGCCAAGATATATGAATTTGTCCACAACACTTAGTCTATGACCATTCACTTTGATATCCGGCATGGTGTGATTATTCGCTGGAGCTGGCTGGTACATAACTACAGTCTTCTCCAAATTGATAATGAGCCCAAAGTTGGCACAGGCATATGTGGCATAACGCAACCAACATTATTCATTACCAACAACTGCCGCAAAAAGAGGAAACAACATTAAAAGAAATTGACTTCACAAACGCAATTGGAGATTGGGACTTAAAACTTAACATCAAAACTGGAACTGAACAAGTGACAAATGACGTGGATTCTTGGAAAGATTTCATCAGACCAAGCTCAGAAAACCATTGGATAGGAAAACCACATGACCGCCTTCGCGCCAGTGCATAATTAACATATATTACTATTTCATCAGAAATGTTAATAAGCCCGCACTTTTGTCTGAACTCGCTCCATGGACGGATGTGAGAAGATTGTGTGACCAAAATTCAATGGGCAAGGCAAAAGTCTGGATCCGAGGTACGTTTGTTAGCCCTTGATTAGACTAAGAACCCGATGTATCAAGTATCAAGTAATGTAAACCCATGTTTGTGATGTCAATTGAAATGTATGATTATTAATTAAAACCTCTGAAATGTAAAAATGCTCGACTGTAGATTCTAACGACGCAAAGCCATTCCCGGGCGAAATATTCTCTTCGATGAAACTACAATCTCTGATATTCTTAGAGATAATTATTAACTTTAAGAAGTGCATTCCACTACTATATTCTATTCTAAACAACTGTGAGAAGTGATGATTCTAAAGCAATCTTGTGCATTTCACCAGAAACATTGTAAAAGATGCTATCACTATCTACAGCTGAAAAGACAGTTCGTGTACTAGAACAAGTGCCTTGTTCTAAAACAGACTTATCTATGCCTATTTACAATCTAGAAAGCTGAAAGTGAAATTAATCTTTCCTTTCTCCTTTATCTATAGAATTAATAGGGTTTGGCGAAATAAATATTTATATTTATGTCAAATGTAATTAGATAAGGGCACACATGAATTGCATTACATGAGAAAGTTGTGCTTCGCGGAAAAACCATCACGCGAAGTGAGCTTAACTCATTACTCAACATAATTTAAAACACAACACCACTCCACACCACTCATCACCACACAACCCAACACTCAACATCACAACAACAACAGGTAATGGAAGAGAGTTATTAGACACAAGAAGAAGAAGTAGTTAATTGGGAAAACACAGAGAATTATTTATACACATTGTAAACACCATTTAGTGGAAGAAATGTTCTAAATGTATGTCATTTATTTACATGCATCTTGACATATTCTCACTCTTGTCAATGTCTTACTGTACACGTTCACTGACCCCGGTCAAATGAGAACTTACATACAGCAGGAACAAGGATACAAGGCGTACACCGTGTGATAATCTCTGACCACCCCAACTTAACCCAACACTAGCTCAGACAGAAAAGGAGGGGAGGGGAACTAGTTCCTACTTCAGGAATTTAGATTCTTCCGACCTACTTCTTATTATTGTATTGGTAGGAATGTATATATTTATGCGAATATTCATCAGTGATCTTGGTGGCTACATACCAACAACCACCCAACACATCAACAAATTAACCACCTAAATCAGACCTGAGGGAGGGAAGCCGAGAGAAAGAGATGAACCACAAGTGAGAGGGAGGATGACTTCGCTATGAGCAGAGCATGGGGAGGCCTTCAGAGGAGCTATACGGGCAGACCTGAAGTGGATCCATCAGTCAATGGACCCTGGCTTACCTAATCCTCCAGTCACCAGGTTACTTTTCTCATAGGTAGAACCCACACCCAATTACAGGAACACTGATATGTTTATGGTTGAGACAACACTATCATACTTAATATGTACAACATCAAAATGTTTACTATGTTTTCACACTTGTTGACATCTCATATATTGATGCTTGTTATTGATTGTCTGGGACAATGGTCCAATGTGCAACTGTTCTATTACTTTGTGTAAATCACAATAGAGATGTATGTACTGACCAGAAGGCTCAGGCCAGTCAATAAATGATTAACATGAATTGACCTTCTGTTAATTTGTCAAGTTCAAACCTATCTGTACCAACAACTTCTTTGTACATCATGTTGTCAAAATCTAATGTGATTGTTTATGTGTTTGATTGTTAAAGATAAATTAACTCATAATGACTTACTGAATGGGGAAATAAAAAGACTCTAGATCTATCAACTGCTCAACATCCATGTTTTCTTCATCTAAATCAGGCTGAGAAAATTCTCCAGACTTTCCTCAGATTTGATAAACAATAAGGGGGGCTCCAGAGCTATCAGAATCATTGGAGAAGGGGCAGATTCCCAGTTAGTAAATTACCATTCTTACCAGGGCCATAATCTATATCTCCTAGACAACACTTAATAGAACGAGGCCTGCAGATAACTCAAGGTTCATATTCTGGGGTTATTGAAGATAGAAGAGGATGGGGCTCTACATCTTTTGTTAGAGATGGGGCATGCACTACAGTGATCTCCCACTCCCTTCAAAAATATATGACATATTGGGGGCTCGTCCGGGATTTGAACCCGGGACCTCTCGCAACTTAATTCAGGAGCTATGTCATTTCCTCTGGAACCCTTTAATGAACAGACTGACCACATCGAAGGATTTTTATCACGCTTCGAGGCAATGGCTGTCAGCTGTGGGCTTGAAGAAAGTAGATGGGCAACGAAGTTGGCGCAGGCCTTAAGATCCACGGCGTATGAAGTGTTCGCAAGACTCACTAGAGAGGAACAACAGAACTACACAACACTCAAGACGGCACTCTTGAGCCGATTCGAAGTGGACGCCGAATCTTATAAACTCAGGTTCAAAGCCGCAAGGAAGGAACCGGGTGAGAGCTACGCACAACTAGTGGAAAGACTGAAGTCATACATACAAAGATGGACTTGCTTGGGAGGATTTGAGGAAAATTATGAAGGACTCCGTGAAATGATTATCATTGATCAGATCAAGGGGAAAATGCAGAACGAAATGAAGGCATTCCTAACCCAAAACGGGGCTGACCGCCTGGAAACTATAATCATCCTGGCAGAGAGATTTGAGAAATCTCAAAAGGAGATGGGAGGAAAGGGACGTTCGAACAACACCCCCTCTCAAAACAAAACTCCACAGCCAAAAGAGGGTGAAAACACTGTAGCCACCGGGAAAAAGGGGAAATCCCAGAAAAACACTCAAAATTCAGTCCAAACAGCGCCGAGGGAGGACAAACCATTCTGTACCCATTGCAAAATTAGGGGTCACGCATTTCAGAGTTTCAGAAAGAAGCCACCTCCACACACAGCGGCATGTTTGGCCAACCGAAAAGAGAGAAAAGTGAGCACTGGTGAAACGTCCAAACAGACACCTCATCAAGACACATCATCTCGTATTCCGGTTGTGGAATCCATCTTACTAAATGGATTCCAAACGACCTGTTTATATGATACTGGATTATCATATGACTGTGTTGTTTCATCATCCTTAGTTCACCCCGAACAGGTGACAGAGGAAATAGTGGAATTGCAGGGACCACTGAAGAGTTCAACAAATATGTCTCTTCCAGTGGCAAAAGTGAACATAGCCTCGCGGTATGTCACTGGGACGATCAAGGCAGCAATCTTGGACGATCCGATATATCCTGTAATCCTCGGCCGTAGATTTATCGTTCTAGGAGAACCTGTTCAACCTGTGGCGATGGCGACCATGACCACTCGATCACAGGCAACAAAAACTCCAGAAACAACTACGCCAATCCCTCGAACGGAGGAACTGAAGAGGGCACAAGAAGCCGACAGCACCTTGGAACCCTGCTTCAGAAAACTGCCAAAATCACATTTACCTCTACGTAAAGGTGATCTGTTCATGAAGTCAGCACTTCTTTACAGAAAAGCAGGACGAGCTGGACAAGAGTTTAATCAACTTGTTGTACCAACTCAATACAGGACTCAGATCTTAGAGATGGGTCACAGTCTACCATTCAGTGGGCACATGGGTATCAACGCTACTACACAGCGGATTACCACTCACTACTTTTGGCCAGGGATGAATTCAGACATACAACGGTTTGTAAAATCATGCCCACAGTGTCAGAAAGTATCACCAAACCACCGGACACCACCGGCAATGTTGGGTGAATCGCCAATCACTGGAATTCCATTTGAGAAAGTGGCAGTAGACATAATCGGACCTCTCTCAGCAACGAAGAGGCGAAACCGATTCATATTAACGCTTGTGGACACAACAACCATGTGGGCCGAAGCAGTTCCTATGCCCAGCTGTGACTCCAAACACGTCGCTGATGCATTATTAGGAATATTCACACGTCTAGGATTCCCACAAAGGATCTTGACGGACAACGGTTCACAGTTTCGTGGTAAGCTCATGGAAGAGACCTTCAGACTTTTTCATGCACACCATATCTTCAGTTCACCATATCACCCTCAGTCAAATGGACTTGTGGAAAGGTGGAACGGGACATTGATTAGTATCCTGCGCAAAATTGCCCAGGAGAAGACAGAGGATTGGGACTTGTATTTACCCGCAGCCTTATTCGCTTACAGGGAAGTACCCCATCACTCAACAGGTTTTGCTCCAGCCACACTGTTGTTTGGACGACCGATCAAAGGACCCCTTGAGGCGTTACTGCGAACATGGACTGATAATACTACAGATGATACAGTCGTGACTGCATCTACATATGTTGCCGAGTTGAAAAATCGTTTACAACACAGTTGGAAACAAGCGAATGTCAATCTACGTCAAGCCAGACGAAGAATTGCTCGTAACTTCAACCGCAAGGCAAAGGATAGAGAGTTAGAGGTAGGAGAGAAGGTGATTTTGCTGCTTCCAACCAGTCAGAATAAGCTGCAAATAGGATGGAGAGGACCTTATGTAGTGACGGAGAAGATCTCACGTACCAACTACAGAATTTCAGTCAAAGGCAAGATGAAAGTATTTCACATAAACCTCTTGAAGAAATATCATGAAAGACCCTCAACCACCGAACCTGCACATCTGATGGCCATGAGTGTGGCTACTGAAGTCGAAGAAGGATCAACAATGGGAGTCGAGTGCCAACTGCAAGCCAAAGAGACCTTTAAGGATGTGGAAATCAATCCCAACTTAACAAAGGATCAGCAAAAGCAGATTAGGGAACTTATGGCAAAATATGCAGAAGTACTTACTGATAAGCCAGGAAGAACTGATTTGGAGGAATTTGACATGAAGTTGAATGACACAGTGCCTGTGCGAGTCAAGACTTACCCAGTTCCTTATGCAAAGCAAAAGACTTTAGAGGAAGAAATACAACAGCTGCTCACCGCAGGAATAATCTCACCATCTGAATCACCTTACAGTGCTAGCGTCGTATTATTGAGAAAGCCAAGTGGAGAACATAGATTGTGCATCGATTATCGACAGCTCAATGCTATAACTGAATTCCAAGCAGAACCTCTGCCTGATCAGAATAAACTCTTCACAGCACTCAACCGAGCTAAGTACTTTACTAGGATTGATCTCAGTAAGGGATATTACCAGATTCCTGTAAAACCGGAAGTTAGACCATGGTTAGCTTTCAGCACGCCTGGAGGACACTATGAGTTCAACGTTCTTCCATTCGGATTAAGTAATGCTCCCAGCGTCTTTACACGTATGATGAGAAAATTACTTGACCCACTACAGCATCCAGACATCAGTCACTTCATGGATGACATCCTGATCGCAACTGAAACATTTGAAGAGCATGTAGAAACCCTGCATCTTTTGTTCAGGCGCCTCAGAGAAACTGGATTGACGGCTAGACCAAAGAAGTGTCAGATAGGATTCCAAGAATTGGACTTTCTAGGTCATAAGATATCTCATGGACTGATAACTCCACAAGAGGGAAATGTGGACAAACTCCAGAGAGCACCTCGTCCAAAAACAAAGAAGGATGTAAGATCATTTGTATCCTTATGTGGATTCTATCAAAAATACATCAAGGACTTCAATACTCTGTCAGCACCTTTAACGGATCTCACCAAAAAGGGGAAACCAGAGAAAGTCACTTGGTCAGCTGACTGTGAGAGAGCTTTCACAGCATTAAAGCAGGCATTAACTGCTCATCCAGTCTTACATCTACCAGACCTCGACCAACCATTCGTGCTGCGCACCGATGCCAGTAACATAGGAATTGGGGCAACGCTGTTGCAGAGAAAGGGAGATGTACCATCAGAGCTATTCCCTGTAGCCTATGCTAGCAGGAAATTGAATGCAGCAGAGAGAAATTACAGTACTATCGAGAGAGAATGTCTTGCGCTCGTATGGAGTGTACAGAAATTTCAAGCATACCTATATGGCAGACACTTCACAGTGCAATGTGACCATCAACCACTCATGTTTCTCGCAGCATCTAAGACTCTGAATGCCCGACTTATGAGGTGGTCGCTGCTTCTTCAACCTTACTCGTTCCAGGTTGAGTATGTTCCTGGGAAAATGAATGTGGGAGCGGACTTCCTGAGTCGACACCCAGTGCCTGATGAACCAGGTCAATCAGATGCAGAAGAGAATACAAGGGAGGAAAAATGGGAACAACTTGATAACTGAAAATGTTGGAAACATAGTTCCATACCATAGAACAATCTGGAGTGGGGCCATGTGGCATAACGCAACCAACATTATTCATTACCAACAACTGCCGCAAAAAGAGGAAACAACATTAAAAGAAATTGACTTCACAAACGCAATTGGAGATTGGGACTTAAAACTTAACATCAAAACTGGAACTGAACAAGTGACAAATGACGTGGATTCTTGGAAAGATTTCATCAGACCAAGCTCAGAAAACCATTGGATAGGAAAACCACATGACCGCCTTCGCGCCAGTGCATAATTAACATATATTACTATTTCATCAGAAATGTTAATAAGCCCGCACTTTTGTCTGAACTCGCTCCATGGACGGATGTGAGAAGATTGTGTGACCAAAATTCAATTGGCAAGGCAAAAGTCTGGATCCGAGGTACGTTTGTTAGCCCTTGATTAGACTAAGAACCCGATGTATCAAGTATCAAGTAATGTAAACCCATGTTTGTGATGTCAATTGAAATGTATGATTATTAATTAAAACCTCTGAAATGTAAAAATGCTCGACTGTAGATTCTAACGACGCAAAGCCATTCCCGGGCGAAATATTCTCTTCGATGAAACTACAATCTCTGATATTCTTAGAGATAATTATTAACTTTAAGAAGTGCATTCCACTACTATATTCTATTCTAAACAACTGTGAGAAGTGATGATTCTAAAGCAATCTTGTGCATTTCACCAGAAACATTGTAAAAGATGCTATCACTATCTACAGCTGAAAAGACAGTTCGTGTACTAGAACAGGTGCCTTGTTCTAAAACAGACTTATCTATGTCTATTTACAATCTAGAAAGCTGAAAGTGAAATTAATCTTTCCTTTCTCCTTTATCTATAGAATTAATAGGGTTTGGCGAAATAAATATTTATATTTATGTCAAATGTAATTAGATAAGGGCACACATGAATTGCATTACATGATAAAGTTGTGCTTCGCGGAAAAACCATCACGCGAAGTGAGCTTAACTCATTACTCAACATAATTTAAAACACAACACCACTCCACACCACTCATCACCACACAACCCAACACTCAACATCACAACAACAACAGGTAATGGAAGAGAGTTATTAGACACAAGAAGAAGAAGTAGTTAATTGGGAAAACACAGAGAATTATTTATACACATTGTAAACACCATTTAGTGGAAGAAATGTTCTAAATGTATGTCATTTATTTACATGCATCTTGACATATTCTCACTCTTGTCAATGTCTTACTGTACACGTTCACTGACCCCGGTCAAATGAGAACTTACATACAGCAGGAACAAGGATACAAGGCGTACACCGTGTGATAATCTCTGACCACCCCAACTTAACCCAACACTAGCTCAGAGAGAAAAGGAGGGGAGGGGAACTAGTTCCTACTTCAGGAATTTAGATTCTTCCGACCTACTTATTATTATTGTATTGGTAGGAATGTATATATTTATGCGAATATTCATCAGTGATCTTGGTGGCTACATACCAACAACCACCCAACACATCAGCAAATTAACCACCTAAATCAGACCTGAGGGAGGGAAGCCGAGAGAAAGAGATGAACCACAAGTGAGAGGGAGGATGACTTCGCTATGAGCAGAGCATGGGGAGGCCTTCAGAGGAGCTATACGGGCAGACCTGAAGTGGATCCATCAGTCAATGGACCCTGGCTTACCTAATCCTCCAGTCACCAGGTTACTTTTCTCATAGGTAGAACCCACACCCAATTACAGGAACACTGATATGTTTATGGTTGAGACAACACTATCATACTTAATATGTACAACATCAAAATGTTTACTATGTTTTCACACTTGTTGACATCTCATATATTGATGCTTGTTATTGATTGTCTGGGACAATGGTCCAATGTGCAACTGTTCTATTACTTTGTGTAAATCACAATAGAGATGTATGTACTGACCAGAAGGCTCAGGCCAGTCAATAAATGATTAACATGAATTGACCTTCTGTTAATTTGTCAAGTTCAAACCTATCTGTACCAACAACTTCTTTGTACATCATGTTGTCAAAATCTAATGTGATTGTTTATGTGTTTGATTGTTAAAGATAAATTAACTCATAATGACTTACTGAATGGGGAAATAAAAAGACTCTAGATCTATCAACTGCTCAACATCCATGTTTTCTTCATCTAAATCAGGCTGAGAAAATTCTCCAGACTTTCCTCAGATTTGATAAACAATAAGGGGGCTCCAGAGCTATCAGAATCATTGGAGAAGGGGCAGATTCCCAGTTAGTAAATTACCATTCTTACCAGGGCCATAATCTATATCTCCTAGACAACACTTAATAGAACGAGGCCTGCAGATAACTCAAGGTTCATATTCTGGGGTTATTGAAGATAGAAGAGGATGGGGCTCTACATCTTTTGTTAGAGATGGGGCATGCACTACAGTGATCTCCCACTCCCTTCAAAAATATATGACAGCATATGAGAAAGCTGAAACAGTGTGTTGCATGTCTGCCTCTGAGTTGGCATACAGAGCGCAATCATCAGCAAACAGCAGTTCTCTGACGATGTCGCTGTTAATTTTGGTTTTAGCTTTCAGTCTTCTGAGATTGAACAATTTTCCATTCATGTGGTAGTTGATGTCTATTCTAATGCCATTGTTCTCGAAGGCATTCGTCAGCATAGCTGAAAACATGAGGCTGAACAGTGTTGGTGCCAGGACACATCCTTGCTTCATTCCATTGGTGACAGGAAAGGGCTAAGACAGTTCACCATTTTCCTGTACTCTTGCCTGCATGCCATCATGAAATAGTTGCACTATTTCACTATGCATCAATCAATCAATCAATCATGTGCCATGCCGGAAAGCGTACAAGTGCAAGATAATATATATGCGCCATTTTTCAAATCACAGGGTGAAGATGATCTGATTCTTGATCATTGCTTAGTTCTATAGTTACAGCTTCTTAGTTTGCAGTCACATAGTGATAGGTGCATTCTCATAGAATGTCGGAACCACTCTATTTGTTGTCTGTATCAATTCAGCACAAGCTGTGGTACCTATGATATTTCTTGTGTCATTATTTCTGTGTCCGACTCTTTCAGTGAAGCTTTGTAATGGCATTTCATTTAAAATCTATTGATTTTCTTCTCTTGCGATTTAGATGGGCAGTAATCACCACCATCATTATAATCATCGTGTACCATACCATTCGCCGGTCTCTCTGGCTGTGGGGTTACAACACTTTCTCTCTGTAATCCCGTTTATCACGCAGAGTCTCGCAGCGGAGCGAGAACTGAGGTGGTTCGACCCCCGCTCGTGACTTGCGGATACTGAGCCGGCCGCTCAGAAAGCAATGGCAAACTACTGAGCGTAATCTTGCCAAGAGATCAACAGACAGCTGAAAGATGCTGCTGTTGACAGCTAAGTCCTGTAAAAGGATACGCAAAAAAAACAACCATACCATTCAGCGATGGGAGTCACATGTTCTTCTCTCGGTTACGCCATGTGTACAAGCCATCTATTATTCTCTTTGTCTTCCCAGTGTTATTTTCCTACCACTTTTTTTCATTCTTCACTAAGTTTTCAAGTTTATTCTCCTCATAACTTGTCCAAATAATGTTGACTGTATACGTCAATTTCCTCGAATCACTTTACAGTTTTCATTTGTATCTTAAAGGATTGTCTCATTTGATTTTTTTCTCCATCCATCGTAATCTTTGAATGTTCCCACATAAAACAAATTTCCACAGTCATTGGGTGTTTCTAATCTTGTCTGCTTAAAGTCCATATAAAGTTTAATGAATAAAAAAAAGTCACTTAAAAGTGGATAAATAAAATCGGGAGTCTCCGTGGCGAAGTGGTCAAGCCGTCTGCCTCGGGTTCCGAAGGTTGTGGGATCAATTCCGGGCTACGTCTTGCGGTCCACGAGTGCATTTTTCTTGGAGACTCCTGGGGGTCGTCGCTGGAGCTTCGTGCTTTGTGCGATGCTTTCGGTAGGCCGCCCTGCAGAAAGAGACCGAGCCATGTGGGATAAGATCCGGGGTCAATTAAGTCGATAGCAGAATGCGATCAGCGTTGCCAGTAGTGGGTTGTGCTCAATATTTACATTTCAAATCCCGAAACAACCAAATAATTAAGTCGATCCTCTCGACTTTTAAGACTTAAAAAAAAATATGTTTAATATTTGTGTTTAATAAATAATTTTACAGCGATGAGGGCAGACTACAAAATCATATTACTAATCTGAGTTCAACCTGCAGCAGATACAATATGAGTATAAACACAGCCAAAACCGAAGTAATGCAAGTTAGAAGATCGCCAGGCCCACTAAATATACAGATAAATAACACACCTCTGAAACAAGTTAAAGAATTCAAATACCTTGGAAGTATGATCACAGAAGATGGCAGATTGGACAGAGAAATTGACATCAGATGTCAAAAAGCTAGTGCACTTACATATCAACTATCACCCTTACTGAAACATCCAAACATACCCATGTCCGCAAAACGACAGATAATAAACAGCATATTCACACCAACCCTATGCTACCAATCTCAAACCTGGACTTTATCCAAATTACACCTTCGCAAAATCAACACCTGCGAAATGAGATGCCTGAGGAGAGCTGCCAACTTAACAATCCGAGACCGAGTAAGAAATGCTACTATCAGACAGACTGTGGGATCAACACCTTGTGCCACATTTATTGACAGACAGAA
This sequence comes from Cepaea hortensis, assembly GCA_963921405.1. NCBI lineage: Eukaryota > Metazoa > Mollusca > Gastropoda > Stylommatophora > Helicidae > Cepaea > Cepaea hortensis. The sequence goes on along the minus strand of OY992887.1, from coordinate 43,457,988 downwards.
GATCAAGTGGTTTGGCCATGTCATTAGAATGCAACATCAACAACTACCATCACTGGCCTTACATCAAAGATCATCTGCGACGAGACCACGAGGACGTCCAAGAAGAAAATGGATTGACGACATCAGAGACATTGTACAACCTCACGGAATGACACTATCCAGTGCCGTCCACCGGGCGCTGGAACGCAAATTATTCCTCCCCACGACGCTTGACGGCAGAAGTGGAAGATGATGATGATGATGATGATGATGAATAAATAATAAATTTTTCCCGTGGCAGTTTCGTGACATTTTGAAGGCCTCAATGCAGGAAGGAATATGTGACCAGTCTTTCCCTCACTCAGCGAGACGACGAAAGCACGCGTCGAACCTGCGTCCGCCCGTGCTCATGTCAATATCCTCGCGGCTACATATTAACCACACTAAGGAGTCCGCTAAAGGTTTAACAGATTCAGCAGCTGGCCTAGTGGCTAGTATTCCGGGCTCTCCTTCAGGAGACTTGGGTTCGAATCCTCGTTAAGGTGGATTATTTTCTGGAGGGGGGGGGGGCAAAAATAAAACCCGAACCTGCAGAGTTCACGGCGACTGCACTAGCCAGGTGCCCTTAGATCATCGGGCTTAAGACCCCCCACCCCCACCCCTTCCCCACCCCCGTCCAACACCGCAAGTTACTATAGGCAGTAGATGACAGTGCCAAACAGGTAAGTTTAGATCAAACAAACATGGATGGCGGAAAATGTCAAGTGGGGGTGTGTGACGGTTATGAACTAAAAGTTGTTAATATGGTAGTAGACATGTTGTATTATAACACAATGACAACATTTCGGCGACATATAAGCCCATGGCAGATACGGGATGTCGCTTAAGACGATTAATTTTCCCATAATACTTAAGACGGTGAAATATTCTAGGATATGCAGCAGTCTTGCAGGCAGACACTGACAGGATCTACAGTATGAAATACATGGTGTATTTTTAATGACTGTGGGGTTTTGAAAATATTGCCGTTGCAAGTTTAGTATTCACCCTCTGTGAACTCATGCAACATAAAAGGTAAATATAAAACGTGAAACGGCAATATTAAAAAAAAAGAAAAAACACCACAGTCATTAAAAATACACCCTGTACTTCCTCTGTGTACACCTGCAGACATCGACATGAATATATTCAAAGAAAGCAGTAGTCGACTTGAGCTTGTTGACATCTCCATGGAGTTTGTCTTCAAACGAAGCGGGTGTAGGCCAAAATAATTTGCTTATTTGTTTGTTTGTGTTATGCATATGTTGGACACACTTCTACAACAATTGTTTACAATCGGTATAAACATCATCAATCTGTACTTTCAGTCTTTGAAGCCTCACAATGATGTTTCGCTAACGGCGTCTGCTCTAAGCTACCCGCTCCGGTGCTGTATATGTCATGTCATGACAACAATTTATTCCCTGGTCAGCCTCTTCCCTGCTTGTCGAGGGTTTTACCTCCATGACTTTCTATAATGGAATCTCCTACTCGCCGGCCCGGAGCGAATGTCGTGGGCTCAAACCGTCACCGAGGAGGTTGGGATTTCTTTCGTGACTTCATGACTCTGAAACCTACCCAGCTTTGTAAAATTAGTACTAAACAATGTTCTGATACCTTAGATAAAGAGACTCAAAAAGACGATTTAATGAATGAATGAATGAATGAATGAATGAATGAATGAATGAATGAATGAAGAATATGAATAGGATTAAAAGAAAAAGGAGGAGGAGGAGGAAGGTAAGTGAATGGTGGAGAATGAGGTGGAGGAGATGAAAGAAGAAGAAGAAGAAGAAGAAGAAGAAGAAGAAGAAGAAGAAGAAGAAGAAGAAGAAGAAGAAGAAGCTTCAAAGTAGTTATGACGTCATTGTGATCATTTAAAGCATTACTGTTATCATAATTGTGGGAAATGTAATTTCCACTTCCGGTTACAAAAAACAAATTATTCCATTGCGTACATATTGAAAACATCATACTGCAATAATTACAGTATGGTGAAATGTGTACATGTACCAAAAGGTTCACATCGTTAAATCATTATGTGAATACATCGTTGAAACAGCATGTATGAAGAAACATAATTTATTAGAAAGATTTTCATAATATATAAAAACACATTAGCTGTCTAGGAAAATCTTCAGTCCGTAGTTCAGTAGCAATGCCACAAACTCAAGAATACCCTACAAAAGAAAAGCGAACTAACTTCTTTCTTAGGTCCAGCTGGTAAGTATTATGGTGTAATATGTTAAACAAATTATATAATTCGTATTTTCAGTAACACATGCAAACCTGCAATGATAGACTGGTGCATGTCGGATTGATAAATATTTTTCTGGGTCTTTATTTATTTTTCTTTAAATGTTCGCTGGCTGTGAACTCAAGCGTAGTCCATACGCCTGTTACTACTTCTAGTGCACTAGCTGATGTTTGTGTGTGGGCCAGTCGAGGACGAGAAGTCAACATTTTAGTCCAACTGACCGGTGTAGGGGTAGAACCCGCTACCTCGGCATCAGCACACCGGATGTTTTACAACTAGCGCTCTTATCCATTCGGTCAAGCTGACTCAAAGTCTCTGGTCTGTCCCTTCCTCTTTCCCCATGTTCCGTGGCGTAGTGGTTAAACCGTCCGCCTCGTGCTGTGAAGGTTGTGAGTTCATTCCCGGACTGTGTCGTTCAGACGACGAGAGCAATGTTTCCATAGACTCACGTCTCTCCACTGATCTCGGTTCTTGGTATTCACGTCTCACCACTGATCTCGGTCCTTGGTGTTCACGTCTCTCCACTGATCTCGGTCCTTGGTGTTCACGTCTCTCCACAGATCTCAGTCCTTGGTATTCACGTCTCTCCACAGATCTCGATTCTTGGTGTTCACGTCTCTCCACAGATTTCAATCCTTGGTATTCACGTCTCTCCACTGATCTCAGTCCTTGGTGTTCATATCTCTCCACTGATCTCGATTCTTGGTGTTCACGTCACTCCACTGATCTCAGTCCTTGGTGTTCATGTCTCTCCAAAGATCTCAGTCCTTGGTGTTCACGTCTCTCCAAAGATCTCAGTCCTGGGTGTTCACGTCTCTCCAAAGATCTCAGTCCTTGGTGTTCACGTCTCTCCACTGATCTCAGTCCTTGGTGTTCATGTCTCTCCAAAGATCTCAGTCCTTGGTGTTCACGTCTCTCCAAAGATCTCAGTCCTTGGTGTTCACGTCTCTCAATAGATCTCGATCCTTGGTATTCATGTCTCTCCATAGATCTCAGTCCTTGGTATTCATGTCTCTCCACAGATCTCGGTCCTTGGTATTCATGTCTCTCCATAGATCTCAGTCCTTGGTGTTCATATCTCTCCACAGATCTCGGTCCTTGGTATTCATGTCTCTCCATAGATCTCAGTCCTTGGTATTCATGTCTCTCCATAGATCTCAGTCCTTGGTATTCATGTCTCTCCACAGATCTCGGTCCTTGGTATTCATGTCTCTCCATATATCTCAGTCCTTGGTGTTCATATCTCTCCACTGATCTCAGTCCTTGGTGTTCACGTCTCTCTATAGATCTCAGTCCTTGGTGTTCACGTCTCTCCACAGATCTCAGTCCTTGGTGTTCACGTCTCTCCAAAGATCTCAGTCCTTGGTGTTCACGTCTCTCCACTGATCTCAGTCCTTGGTGTTCACGTCTCTCTATAGATCTCAGTCCTTGGTGTTCATATCTCTCCACAGATCTCGGTCCTTGGTATTCATGTCTCCCCATAGATCTCAGTCCTTGGTATTCATGTCTCTCCATAGATCTCAGTCATTGGTATTCATGTCTCTCCACAGATCTCGGTCCTTGGTATTCATGTCTCTCCATATATCTCAGTCCTTGGTGTTCATATCTCTCCACTGATCTCAGTCCTTGGTATTCATGTCTCTCCATAGATCTCAGTCCTTGGTATTCATGTCTCTCCACAGATCTCGGTCCTTGGTATTCATGTCTCTCCATATATCTCAGTCCTTGGTGTTCATATCTCTCCACTGATCTCAGTCCTTGGTGCCCACGTCTCTCTATAGATCTCAGTCCTTGGTGTTCACGTCTCTCCACAGATCTCAGTCCTTGGTGTTCACGTCTCTCCAAAGATCTCAGTCCTTGGTGTTCACGTCTCTCCACTGATCTCAGTCCTTGGTGTTCACGTCTCTCCACTGATCTCAGTCCTTGGTGTTAACGTCTCTCCACTGATCTCAGTCCTTGGTGTTCACGTCTCTCCATAGATCTCCGTCCTTGGTGTTCACGTCTCTCCATAGATATCCGTCCTTGGTGTTCACGTCTCTCCAAAGATCTCAGTCATTGGTGTTAACGTCTCTCCACAGATCTCAATCCTTGGTGTTCACGTCTCTCCATAGATCTCAATCCTTGGTGTTCACGTCTCTCCACTGATCTCAGTCCTTGGTGTTCACGTCTCTCCACTGATCTCAGTCCTTGGTGTTCACGTCTCTCCACTGATCCAGTCCTTGGTGTTCACGTCTGTCCACTGATCTCAGTCCTTGGTGTTCACGTCTCTCCATAGATCTCCGTCCTTGGTGTTCACGTCTCTCTACTGTTCTCCGTCCTTGGTGTTTACGTCTCTCCACAGATCTCAATCCTTGGTGTTCACGTCTCTCGACTGATCTCCGTCCTTGGTGTTCACGTCTCTCCACTGATCTCCGTCCTTGGTGTTCACGTCTCTCCATAGATCTCAGTCCTTGGTGTTCACGTCTCTCCACTGATCTCCGTCCTTGGTGTTCACGTCTCTCCATAGATCTCAGTCCTTGGTGTTCACGTCTCTCTATAGATCTCGGTCCTTGGTGATCACGTCTCTCCATAGATCTCCGTCCTTGGTGTTCACGTCTCTCCATAGATCTCCGTCCTTGGTGTTCACGTCTCTCCATAGATCTCCGTCCTTGGTGTTCACGTCTCTCCACAGATCTCCGTCCTTGGTATTCACGTCTCTCCATAGATCTCCGTCCTTGGTATTCACGTCTCTCCACTGATCTCAGTCCTTGGTGTTCACGTCTCTCTATAGATCTCAGTCCTTGGTGTTCACGTCTCTCTATAGATCTCAGTCCTTGGTGTTCACGTCTCTCTATAGATCTCAGTCCTTGATGTTCACGTCTCTCTATAGATCTCAGTCCTTGGTGTTCACGTCTCTCCACTGATCTCAGTCCTTGGTGTTCACGTCTCTCTATAGATCTCAGTCCTTGGTGTTCACGTCTCTCTATAGATCTCAGTCCTTGGTGTTCACGTCTCTCCACTGATCTCAGTCCTTAGTGTTCACGTCTCTCTATAGATCTCAGTCCTTGGTGTTCACGTCTCTCCACTGATCTCAGTCCTTGGTGTTCACGTTTCTCTATAGATCTCAGTCCTTGGTGTTCACGTCTCTCTATAGATCTCAGTCCTTGGTGTTCACGTCTCTCCACTGATCTCAGTCCTTGGTGTTCACGTCTCTCTTTAGATCTCAGTACTTGGTGTTCATATCTCTCCACAGATCTCGGTCCTTGGTATTCATGTCTCTCTATAGATCTCAGTCCTTGGTATTCATGTCTCTCCATAGATCTCAGTCCTTGGTATTCATGTCTCTCCACAGATCTCGGTCCTTGGTATTCATGTCTCTCCATATATCTCAGTCCTTGGTGTTCATATCTCTCCACTGATCTCAGTCCTTGGTGTTCACGTCTCTCTATAGTTCTCAGTCCTTGGTGTTCACGTCTCTCCACAGATCTCAGTCCTTGGTGTTCACGTCTCTCCACAGATCTCAGTCCTTGGTGTTCACGTCTCTCCAAAGATGTCAGTCCTTGGTGTTCACGTCTCTCCACTGATCTCAGTCCTTGGTGTTCACGTCTCTCTATAGATCTCAGTCCTTGGTGTTCATATCTCTCCACAGATATCGGTCCTTGGTATTCATGTCTCTCCATAGATCTCAGTCCTTGGTATTCATGTCTCTCCATAGATCTCAGTCCTTGGTATTCATGTCTCTCCACAGATCTCGGTCCTTGGTATTCATGTCTCTCCATATATCTCAGTCCTTGGTGTTCATATCGCTCCACTGATCTCAGTCCTTGGTATTCATGTCTCTCCATAGATCTCAGTCCTTGGTATTCATGTCTCTCCACAGATCTCGGTCCTTGGTATTCATGTCTCTCCATATATCTCAGTCCTGTGTGTTCATATCTCTCCACTGATCTCAGTCCTTGGTGTCCACGTCTCTCTATAGATCTCAGTCCTTGGTGTTCACGTCTCTCCACAGATCTCAGTCCTTGGTGTTCACGTCTCTCCACTGATCTCAGTCCTTGGTGTTCACGTCTCTCCACTGATCTCAGTCCTTGGTGTTCACGTCTCTCCACTGATCTCAGTCCTTGGTGTTCACGTCTCTCCATAGATCTCCGTCCTTGGTGTTCACGTCTCTCCATAGATATCCGTCCTTGGTATTCATGTCTCTCCATAGATCTCAGTCCTTGGTATTCATGTCTCTCCATAGATCTCAGTCCTTGGTATTCATGTCTCTCCACAGATCTCGGTCCTTGGTATTCATGTCTCTCCATATATCTCAGTCCTTTGTGTTCATATCGCTCCACTGATCTCAGTCCTTGGTATTCATGTCTCTCCATAGATCTCAGTCCTTGGTATTCATGTCTCTCCACAGATCTCGGTCCTTGGTATTCATGTCTCTCCATATATCTCAGTCCTTGGTGTTCATATCTCTCCACTGATCTCAGTCCTTGGTGTCCACGTCTCTCTATAGATCTCAGTCCTTGGTGTTCACGTCTCTCCACAGATCTCAGTCCTTGGTGTTCACGTCTCTCCAAAGATCTCAGTCCTTGGTGTTCACGTCTCTCCACTGATCTCAGTCCTTGGTGTTCACGTCTCTCCACTGATCTCAGTCCTTGGTGTTCACGTCTCTCCACTGATCTCAGTCCTTGGTGTTCACGTCTCTCCATAGATCTCCGTCCTTGGTGTTCACGTCTCTCCATAGATATCCGTCCTTGGTGTTCACGTCTCTCCAAAGATCTCAGTCATTGGTGTTCACGTCTCTCCACAGATCTCAATCCTTGGTGTTCACGTCTCTCCATAGATCTCAATCCTTGGTGTTCACGTCTCTCCACTGATCTCAGTCCTTGGTGTTCACGTCTCTCCACTGATCTCAGTCCTTGGTGTTCACGTCTCTCCACTGATCTCAGTCCTTGGTGTTCACGTCTCTCCATTGATCTCAGTCCTTGGTGTTCACGTCTCTCCATAGATCTCCGTCCTTGGTGTTCACGTCTCTCTACTGATCTCCGTCCTTGGTGTTCACGTCTCTCCACAGATCTCAATCCTTGGTGTTCACGTCTCTCGACTGATCTCCGTCCTTGGTGTTCACGTCTCTCCACTGATCTCCGTCCTTGGTGTTCACGTCTCTCCATAGATCTCAGTCCTTGGTGTTCACGTCTCTCCACTGATCTCCGTCCTTGGTGTTCACGTCTCTCCATAGATCTCAGTCCTTGGTGTTCACGTCTCTCTATAGATCTCGGTCCTTGGTGTTCACGTCTCTCCATAGATCTCCGTCCTTGGTGTTCACGTCTCTCCATAGATCTCCGTCCTTGGTGTTCACGTCTCTCCATAGATCTCCGTCCTTGGTGTTCACGTCTCTCCACAGATCTCCGTCCTTGGTATTCACGTCTCTCCATAGATCTCCGTCCTTGGTGTTCACGTCTCTCCACTGATCTCAATCCTTGGTGTTCACGTCTCTCCACTGATCTCGGTCCTTGGTGTTCACGTCTCTCCACTGATCTCGGTCCTTGGTGTTCACGTCTCTCCACAGATCTCCATCCTTGGTGTTCACGTCTCTCCATAGATCTCAGTCCTTGGTGTTCACGTCTCTCCACAAATCTCAATCCTTGGTGTTCACGTCTCTCCACTGATCTCAGTCCTTGGTGTTCACGCCTCTCCATAGATCTCCATCCTTGGTGTTCACGTCTCTCCACAGATCTCTGTCCTTGGTATTCACGTCTCTCTATAGATCTCCATCCGTGGTATTCACGTCTCTCCATAGATCTCCATCCTTGGTATTCACGTCTCTCCATAGATCTCGGTTCTTGGTGTTCACGTCTCTCCATACATCTCAGTCCTTGGTATTCACGTCTTTTCACTGATCTCGGTCCTTGGTGTTTACATCTCTCCACTGATCTTCGTCCTTAGTGTTCTGGATCAACTATGCTGATGCTATTCCTGGGCGGGGGGGGGGGGGGGTTTCATCGCTTGAGCTTACAGAGTTCTTGCTTTATGCGATGTTCTCGCCAAGTGGCTTGGCATTCTACAGAGAGAGAGAGAGAGAGGGAGAGAGAGAGAGAGGGGGCGAGAGAGAGCGAGAGAGAAAGAGAGAGAGAGAGCGCGCGCGCGCCAGAGAGAGAGAGAGAGAGAGAGAGAGAGAGAGAGAGAGAGAGAGAGAGAGAGAGAGAGAGACCGCGCCAGATGGAATGAAACCCGGTGCTATGAAGTCGACACTCTCGACTACACTTTCATACTTTAGTATTTTTCTTTTTCCCAATATTTTGGTCTTCAGTATTCTCTTTTGTGTGTCTTCTCGTCGTAGGATGTGACGAAGCTTCTAGAGTGTTCGCTTTTTGATTACTTCACGAAGTCTCTTTTGTTCTTTTATATTTTCCATAAACTATTTGAGGTAACAAGCAATTTTTGAAAATTGTGGGCAGGTTGTACAAGCATCATGTGCCAGTTATGCTTTTTACGAGTGCAGTCATAAAACATTTGCTGTAGCCTTTTTACATTGTAATATGGGGACTTATTTTCGTCTCAGTTTTACATCTCTGCTTAGCTATATTACAATTGTTTTTTTAATTCTTAATACGTGTTGTTTTTTTTCCCCTCTTGTTTCTGTTACAACTATAACTACTAATACAACAGCAATAATAAAAAAATTAAAAAAAAAAAAAAACTACCACCACAACCACCGCTACTTTCTTACATACTGTCTTCCCTGTATTCCTTTATTCTTCTTCCCCTTCTCCTCCTCTTCTCCTACTTCCCCCGTGGCGCCGTCCTCCTTCTCATTTGTCCTCGTCTTCCTATCCTTCAAATTTCTTGAATTGGATATGAGAATCTTTGCTCTAAGTACTATCTACTTTCACATCCATTCATCCCCGATCATACATTTTTTTTTTCTTTTTCGGTTGGTTCGCATATCCTTTAAAGGACATCGCTGTCAACAGCAGCATCTTTCAGCTGATTGTTGATTTCTTGGTAAGATTACGCTCAGTAGTTTGCCATTGCTTTCTGAGCGACAGGCTCACATACCCCTAAATTACCAACGCGGAGAGAACCGCTACCGATTCTCTCGCACGTCACGTTACCCACGAGAGTATACGGAATTACTGAGAAAGTCGTGTAAATCCTAGACCAGGGAGATCGGTCGATTGTTAATAATTGAGTAATATTTCTTCTGCTATTATAACCGGGCCATATTCCACAGTTCCGGCCCACCAGATGAATGGAATACAACCTACAAGGCAACATATGTTAATGGGTACAAACCACCAACTACCAAGAACTACAGTTACCAAAGCCCCTACGGACAGTATTCAAAACGCTCACTTAACGCCGCAGTTCAAGAGGAGAAAAAGCAGAGACTTATAACACTGCAACAGCCGTCCATTATCTCTGAATCGTTGCTGCCGGAGCTATCACAGCTGTGCAAACTCTATGCTTCTGAGAGAACTCGTGAAGAACTCATTTCACAAGGTAGAAGCAGTTTAGAAACACGAAATCGCTGCTTTGTTAGTTGTCCGCAGTGCGTTGAAAAACATCTTCCATACTCAATTGTCTTGCACGAACAGCTGAAGCAGCAGGCAGAGGAAAGATGTGAAAGAGATGCAGAAAACCGAGATTGCTCCATATGTGATCTGATACGTAAGTTGTAATTTATATACCCCAAAATTGTGATCTGGTACGTAAGTTTTAATTTCTTTGGTCCAACTATGTGATATGGTGCGTGAGTTTTAATTTATATAAACCCGAGTGTGATCTAATACGTACGTTGTCAGTTCCATATAGAAAGATGGTATCTGGTAACAACTTTGTAATATTTAGATCAAAATGTGATCTGATAGCAAGTTGTAATTCTATAATCCAGATATGTGATCTGATACCTCAGATGTAATTTCTTTAATCCATAGATATGATATGATACACAAGTTGCGCTGGTGACTTGCGGGATAACTGAGCCGGCCGCTCAGAAAGCAATGGCAAACTACTGAGCGTAATCTTGCCAAGAAATCAACAGACAGCTGAAAGATGCTGCTGTTGACAGCGATGTCCTGTACAGGATATGCGAATGAAAAAAAAAAATCTTGTACGAAAGTTGCATTTTCTGTAATCCACAGTTGTAATCTCATACATAAGTAGTATACATTCCACACCAGAACAGGCTTCTGGTCTTCAGAAGGAGTATCCCCTTCTGAGAATGTTTATCTTCTTAATCTTCTTCACACATTATGTTTGCCGCTCGTTCCAATTGTCTCTCAAAATCGAAGGCCTACCCAACTACCACACAGTACTTCCAGTGTGTTCGTAAGCTCGGTCGATAATTCTCCTGCCCTTCATTTTTGTTCCTTTATGTGTGTACCAAGAGAATATAAAAGTATGAGTGGATTGATATGTGTGAGCGCACTTACATTCATCTCACACACCAACAAATATTCACACAACGACATGCGTACATATGCATATGTATATATGAGAAGAGAGAGAGAGAGAGAGAGAGAGAGAGAGAGAGAGAGAGAGAGAGAGAGAGAGAAGTGGGGGGGGGGGGGTGGAGTTCGGTATATGCCACCTGGGATATGAAGAATTAGAAGGTCTTTAAAGGATTGCTAGTTAGGCCGGTAAGGTTGTTTTCGATCGTATTTGGGTTGTGAGAGCCCGACTTGGCTGCGTTCTGAAGGCAGGAGTACGGACTATAATATTGCATCAATATGCTTCATTGGGCGATCATGTTGCTTCATATCCAGCACAAGGTTTTCCCTGCATCCTAACAAGTTCATTTTCTATGTGTTTTATTTTGTTACATGTCTGATCGTTCTGTCATAAATGACTTCCGTTTGTTATTACGTTATTATTAAGGGTACAATATATCTCTATAGCAGCACTCTTATTATTATAACAAATATTATAACGAACGTTAAGTTGTACACGTGTATTATAAGAGATAGAAACAATTATACATCGCAAATGAATGCGTTCATTGTGTTCGTCAATATAAAGTTTAAATAGGGTTTAGATGCGAGATGATCGGCTTCATTGCACTGGGTTTGATCCCATATAGCTCGGTCTCTCTGCAGAGCGGCTTGCTGGAAGGGGCGCACAGATCATGAACTCCGTAGCTCCATCAACGACCCCCCTGTTGTGACAACATATTCACCTCTTATGATATGGCTAACGAATGTGTAACTGTCCTCTTTTGATGTGAGTAACCAGTTCTCTTAGTGAGTTCACTTTTTTCAAGATATCTCCATTACTCTTAGTATCCGTCCACGGTGTTCTCATCAGTCTTGTGTAGAACTCAGCATCGTCATGTGCCATGTCAGTAAGCGTGGGCGGTCATGTTTTGCCATCTCACTCGATCACCAGAATCGTGGATCAGCTCCGTGTTCTTGTCCTGGCCATACAACGTGACCAAGCCACGTGTAGAACTACATCTCCGAATGGTTCCACATATTCCACACTTGTCTGCTGATTGTCCATGAATTACTTCACACACCAGGACAGGCTCATTTTAACACTTGAGAACTATATCTCTCATCTTGATCGACAAAGAACAATTTCAGAGAATATCCTTCATCTTGTGAAATGCTGCCATATCATCAGATAGTCGGTCCGTTGTCTGTTCATGTCAATGCACTACTTGAGATCCCTGCAGTTCTTTTCTTTAGCAAATCGGAACTACAGTGTCCTTATATACCCGCGTTTGTTATTGCTTTTTAAGACGTTCTATTTCCTCTTTTTCCTTTGCTCTTTGTCCTTTCCTCTGGTTTTTGTCCACGGGCTGGGGGGGGGGGGGGCTGTATGGTCTCGATGTATGGTGTCCGTCTCGAGTGCTGGAGGTCCCGGGTTCAAGCCCCGGTGATGACCGGGACTTTTTTTCACGTGGACTTCTAGTAATAAAATTTCCCCTGGTCTCTGGGTAGTGAGATCGGAGGCCCGTGTGTATTGTTGCGCACGTAAAAAATCCCTTGGCAGTTGGAAATTGAAAAAGAGTAGCCTAACGCTGCCCGGGCAAAATTTCGAGTTAAAAATCTACCCAAAGTATTTTAAGGATCCTCGCCGGTGCTACGGAGTTCGTGCACTGAGCTGAGTTTCTCCAGACTCAGATTTAAGTTAGGAGGAGAACCGAGCACTTATGGGTTGCACCCGTGTGCCGTGATGTTGATCCACCCATTAAACTAACTAAACTAAACTAATTATTCCACGGTATTTTCAATACTGGATCTATGTCTGATACTGTGATCAAGTCTTAATCGTTACAGGTTTTCGTTATGACGGTAATAAATAAATGCAAGCTAGGAGAGAAGTCACTATGTACCTACGCAATACCTCGCACATACACATCATGCTTGTGTTCACAGCTCTGAAGAACATGTTTGTGTACAGAAAAGACCTGCCAAGTGTTCCGCGGCTGCGGCTGCCTGGCGACATCTCCGAGCCCAAATTTGTACAGTTGCAGGCCAACAACTGGAAAGGTTCGTATGCAAAGTTGTTGTGTGCGTTTTGTTGTTGTTTTTTTTTTTTTTTTTTTTAACAGGATCGCTTTTATCGCAAAAGAAATGGCCAGCTCACCTCATATTGTTAGTTAGTTAGTCTTTCCTCTTGAGCCTAAGGCGGCGCATAGGGCAGAAGTCATGGCTCTCCATGTCTGGCGGTTCGCTGCTACCTGTTGTAGATCCTGTACGTTCACTTGGCCTGTGAATGAGCCTTCTCTGATGATGGTTCTACGCAGGGTCTCTCTTGGTCTTCCCCGTTTTCTTTTCCCTACTGGTGACCATAAGAGAGCTTGGTTGGGGAGTCTTGTCTTGTCCATTCTGAGTACATGGCCGATGTAGTTCCAACGGCGTTTTCTTATAAAATTGGATACAATGTCTTGCTTAGTCTCTTGTCTTATTTGCGTATTGTCACCTCATATTGTGCTACCTTGAATACGTGATGGCTACATATTCAAAGGGCAATTTCTCCTATGGGACTAACTTTACTTTGTTTTCATCACAAAAGGATGCCTCCATACATACTCCAGCTTCCTTCCGTTGATCACACTAGGGGACTATCAATATAGTGCACTAACTCCTGCGCACCGTAGAGTATCTAAGTAAGCGTGTACCAGAATCATTCATAACTATAAATATTTTTAGGGGTGGGGGAAGGGGGAGTGAACTGATTATTCTAATTTCGAAATGTGACCTTGGCCTCATCCCGTCCTTATGCCTTAATGTAGTCACCGGAGGGTCTTCTCCGTGGCTGTATCTTGTGTTTTGTGTTTGTATTTGTTCGCTGATGAAAGCTAGTCGTCGCAACGCCCTGTATGTGTCTTAATCCTGCTATGTAAAGCTGCATTACTTTGTGTTATTTTATATGTTTACATTTCCACAGCTGTACCGCAGTTCCACCAAATTTTATTCATATTCTACTATGATTTCCAATGGATGATGTAATTTTTACCCTAAGCAAAATAAAGTCACTGGGATCCTCTTATTCTTTCGCTCTTAGCTGAGAAGGCCAGGCGTTCGATCTCTCATCCTGTTTAACAACTGGGCACTACTTACTGCAGCCGCCTGCCTGCCTGTCCGTTGGTCATCGATTCGAATCCGCATGGATATAAATATAGAGAGACAGATTTCATGTCCTGGGCTTGCAAGTCGATCCAGCCTAATATGAGTAAAAGAAGATGTCATGGTGTGTGAAGGCGGCCGGCCTGATAGTAAATATATCACACACCGGGTGCCAATTGGTCTATAGAAATATGGGTCTAACCCCATATGCTCAATACGCCTTAAAGTATATAAGATGGTAATTTACTTACTTACTACCTAGGGTGTAAAAGGGTAATTTACTTACTACCTAGTGTGTAAAATGGTAATTTTCTTACTTACTACCTAGTGTGCAAAAGGGTAATTTACTTACTACCTAGTGTGTAAAAGGTAATTTACTTACTTACTACCTAGTGTGTAAAAGGGTAATTTACTTACTTACTACCTAGTGTGTAAAAGGGTAATTTACTTACTACCTAGTGTGTAAAAGGTAATTTACTTACTTACTACCTAGTGTGTAAAAGGGTAATTTACTTACTACCTAGTTTGTAAAAGGGTAATTTACTTACTTACTACCTAATGTGTAAAAGGGTAATTTACTTACTTACTACCTAGTGTTAAAAGGGTAATTTACTTACTACCTAGTGTGTAAAAGGGTAATTTACTTACTTACTACCTAGTGTGTAAAAGGGTAATTTACTTACTACCTAGTGTGTAAAAGGGTAATTTACTTACTTACTACCTAGTGTGTAAAAAGGTAATTTACTTACTTACTACCTAGGGCGTAAAATCGTAATTTGCGTACTTACTACCTAGTGTGTAAAAGGGTAATTTACTTACTTACTACCTAGTATGTAAAAGGGTAATTTACTTACTTACTACCTAGTGTGTAAAAGGGTAATTTACTTACTTACTACCTAGTGTGTAAAAGGGTAATTTACTTACTTACTACCTAGTGTGTAAAAGGGTAATTTACTTACTTACTACCTAGTGTGTAAAAGGGTAATTTACTTACTTACTACCTAGTGTGTAAAAGGGTAATTTACTTACTTACTACCTAGTGTGTAAAAGGGTAATTTACTTACTTACTACCTAGTGTGTAAAAGGGTAATTTACTTACTACCTAGTGTGTAAAAGGGTAATTTACTTATTTACTATCTAGTGTGTGAAGGGGCAATTTACTTACTACCTAGTGTATAAAAGGGTCATTTACTTACTTACTACCTAGTATGTAAAAGGGTAAATGACGTACTTATTATCTAGTGTGTAAACATGTACACACACACACACACACACACACACACAGATGATGGGGGATGAGAGATGAGGAAGAGACAGACACACTGAGATGAGAGAGAGACAGACAGAGAGAGAGAGCTGAGAGAGAACGAGAGGGAACGAACGAACGAACGAACGAACGAAAGTCTTTATTTCCAAAGGGTTAAGAATTGGGCACGCAGGCCCGAGACAGATAGACAGGGAGAGAGAGACGAAGAGACACAGAGAGAGAGAGAGAGAGAGAGAGAGAGAGAGATGTTTCGTAACAGAATAAAGATCTACTTGGGTTGATCTACAGGTGCGGTTAATACCGACGTTTGGTGACTTTCATCTATGCCCCAGCGATTAACGGTTAGGATGCTTTCAGCGCGACATCTCCTAAATTGCACGTCTGATGCCTCGTGGGAGCGGCGCTAGTGTCGTGGTTTGACGCTCGCATGCCGGTCATGTCTTACAATCTACATCGGGGTGGATTATATGATTGACCTAAGCCCCAGATCGACCCAGTCTAAACCAGGTGCCAGGAAACGTCTTTCGCAAGAAGAAAAACATATGTCTCTTAAAAGTACGACAGCACCTATTTCATAGCACCGGGTTATTATCCCATACGGATCAGTCTCTTTCTGCAGCGCGGAAAGCGTCGCACAAAGCACGAACTCCGTAGCTCCAGCGACCACTCTCAGAAGTCTCCGAAAAAATTCACTTGTAAACCGAAGGACCGCTGTTTATACTTCACCTCGACACCGCAAGGTATAAGAGGAACATGATGAGATGAGATGAGATGAGACGGAAGGACGCGGCCCGGAATCGAACCTATAACCTTCGGAGACCGAGTCAGACGGCTTGACCACTTCGCCACGGAGACTCCCGGTTTTCCAGCAGAGGCGACCGCCGGGGTTTTTAACTCATCGCTCACCGAATCCTGTTTAGTCTATAGCAATACGGCGATAGAACCATATACGGAAGCGTCACTTTGGGTGTAAACAGTCCTTTAATTACTTGTTAACTGATGCTTTGCAGGCTCCGTGGCGAAGAGGTTGCAGACACTGTTTGTAATCCCGCATACCCGCGTTTGAAACACAGCTGCGGGCGATTTGGCAGCAGACCGCCTTACGTTGCCATGTTACGAAATGGTATGGGTGTGGGTCGTTCAGAAAGCAATGGCAAACTACTGAACGTAAACTTACCAAGAGATCACAAACACATAAATAAATAAATGCCGAGATTGACTGCGACGTCATGTAAAGGATACACAACTAACCTTTTAACTGTTGTTGTGGAATGAAATTGCGACAATAGCAAGAGGATGCCCGAAAAGAAAATGGATTTACGACATCAATGACATTGTACAATCACACGGAATGACACTATCCAGTGCCAGCGCCAATTATTCCTCCCCACGACGCTTGACGGCAAAAGTGGAAGATGATGATGATGATGATGATGATGATGATGATGATGATGATGATGATTATGATGATGATGATGATGATGATGATGATGATGATGATGATGATGATGATGATGATGATGATGGCACAGAATGATATAGAACAATATAGAAGAAAAGCTTGTGCTATCGTGCTTAAAGTAGAACACTCAGAATAATATAAATCAATATAGAAGGAATGCTTGTTTTATTTCTTTCGTGCTTAAAGTAAAACTCACAGAATTATATAGAACAATATAGAGGGAAAGGTGTTCTATCGTGCTTAAAGTGAACATCCAGAATGGTATAGAACAGTGGTTCTCAACCTTTTTTGGCCCGTGCCCCCTTCACCATATGTTGAGAATGTCATTCCTCCCCTTTCGTATTTCCTCCATATAAATTTCCGCCTCCCCCACCCTGCCCCTACATAGTATACGTAAAAATGGAAGCTAACTTTAATAACACAGACTAGAACAAGTTTAGACGTCTACATATAACGTGATTTGTAGGTCTACTTATGTTATAAGACGAATATCAAAAGGGCGAGGAGTACAGAACCGTAAAATATGGAGGGAAAAACAATATCAAGTAATAGGTTCTTGTATTAACGCAATCTTGAAATAATCTTCATTCCCCCCCCCCCTCCCGGAAACCCTAAAATTCCCCCCTAGGGGGGAATTCCCTACCGGCGGTTGAGAACCACTGGTATAGAACAACATTGAGGGACAGCTTGTTCTATTTTACAAATTAATATTAATAAAATCTCATTCGTTATACTATGTTTCTCACTAAGGTGTACCGTATCCGTTTGCTGATCCAAGATTCGACCCGTTTATCCCCGTGTGCATAGATGGCTCTATCGCCCCGTCCACCATCAACCCATTCAAGTACTGCCAGAGAAAACGGACTTTTCCTCAATATAACAGGTCCGTCAATTCTTGATATCTACCGAAAATCTGTCTTTCTTGTTAATGTTTAAATCTGTGGGCTTGGGGAAAATAAATTGCCGTCTTGTCTTTCGAAAACGTCACAGAGCACAACGGGAACCCATGTGACAGGGTGATTAGTATACCGGTTGAAATAGTGGGACATATTGCATGGTCAGTGATGATAACATTAAATTTCGGGCTTGTTTACAGTTTCAAAAACATATTCGTCGTCATCGGGTACACAAAAAACAATGACGGTCTTCACTACCACACAGCACGCAATGACCTGTCGCTACTGAATGCATTTCCTACCTGAAGAAGACGAATTATATTTCAGTGAAACATAGCAAATATGTCAGTTGTTTGCTTTATGATGACTAATGAATTCGTTACGTTACAATGGATTTGTGGGCTGTGAAAATAACTTTGACAGCATTGAAAGGAAATCTCTTTACTTTATAGAAGCAACATATAAAGACATGAAATTCAGTTATTCGTGA
This sequence comes from Cepaea hortensis, assembly GCA_963921405.1. Taxonomy (NCBI): domain Eukaryota; kingdom Metazoa; phylum Mollusca; class Gastropoda; order Stylommatophora; family Helicidae; genus Cepaea; species Cepaea hortensis. Next base: position 43,440,049 of record OY992887.1, on the reverse strand, counting down.
GGAAAAACTAACAGGTATATTTGAAAGAACGACAAGAGTGTGACATGGATGCCTTCTATGGCCTTTGTTATTCTTACATCTATTCTGATGACTGAAGTCCACCAGCGAAGTATATTTTGTATAATTTTGTTAATGTAATTGTTTCAGTGTCTGATTGTTCCTTGTGTGCTGCACACGCTCTAGTCGCAACGGCCAATCTTTTATATTAACCAAATTTAGAATGTTTCAGTGCTTAAATTCTCTGACAAGTCGACAGGGTGTTTATCTCATAAGGCCCAGCCTCTTTCCGCAGCGAACTGCCTAAAGCATCGCACAAAGCACGAATTAGTTCCAGCGACGACCCCCAGGAGTCTCGGAAAGAAATGCATCGTGAACTGCAGGACGCGGCCCGTAATCGAACCCACAGCCTTCGGAACCGGAGTCAGATGGCTTGAACACTTCGCCACGGATACTCACAACGAATGAAGAAGAAGAATATTTCAAGCAAACTTCAAATCAATACTGCTGTATAGATCAGAAACGTGGAAAACGACTAAAACAATGACCAGTAAACAACTACTAACATTGGTCAGCTGGTGCCTGGAGAAACGGTATGTCAGAATCACTCATGTGGAACTTATGGGGGGATCTAAACAAATTCCAGCGAGAAGTGAGGAAAAGATTGTACCTGGATAGAACACACACTGAGAAAATATTCTTAATAGTATGACATGAAAATCCTGTCTTTGGAACTAACGGGGCGAACGGAATATGGAATACAGACAGAAATAGATAACATGGGAAACTCCATAGAATGAGCTGCAGGAGACAGCAGACGACAGGACGTCTTGCCGTGGGTTGCTTGAAGGCCCTGTATTGGACAGACGACAGGACGTCTTGCCGTGGGTTGCTTGAAGGTCCTGTAGTGGACAGACGACAGGGCGGCTTGCCGTGGGTTACTTGAAGGTCCTGTATTGGACAGACGACAGGACGTCTTGCCGTGGGTTGCTTGAAGGTCCTGTATTGGACAGACGACAGGACGTTTTGCCGTGGGTTGCTTGAAGGTCCTGTATTGGACAGACGACAGGACGTTTTGCCGTGGGTTGCTTGAAGGTCCTGTATTGGACAGACGACAGGACGTCTTGCCGTGGGTTGCTTGAAGGTCCTGTATTGGACAGAGGACAGGGCGGCTTGCCGTGGGTTACTTGAAGGTCCTGTATTGGACAGAGGACAGGACGTTTTGCCGTGGGTTGCTTGAAGGTCCTGTATTGGACAGACGACAGGACGTTTTGCCGTGGGTTGCTTGAAGGTCCTGTATTGGACAGACGACAGGACGTTTTGCCGTGGGTTGCTTGAAGGTCCTGTATTGGACAGACGACAGGACGTCTTGCCGTGGGTTGCTTGAAGGTCCTGTATTGGACAGAGGACAGGGCGGCTTGCCGTGGGTTACTTGAAGGTCCTGTATTGGACAGACGACAGGACGTCTTGCCGTGGGTTGCGTGAAGGTCCTGCAGTCCACTGGGTTTTTGCGCTGGCTCGCTTTGAACTCAAGCATAGTCCATGTACACTATTTCCAGTAGTTCTGGACTGAATTTTGCTTGATGATTAGCTTTTCCTATTAAAAGTATGCCTCGCCATCAGGCGAACCCACCCCGGCTTCAGAGGTACTAGTAATGTACGTCCCCAAGTTAAGGACGACAGGTCAACATTTCAGTCCAACTGTCCGGTGTAGGTTGGTAGAAACCGCTACCCCGGCACCAGTACACCGGATGTTTAAGAACACGCATTCTTATCCATTTGCCATGCTGGCCTACCACTGGGGAGGGGGGGGGGGGTAAAAGATAAGAAGATGGAGAAGAGTGCACGACGATAAGTGTGGGGGAAGCAAACAGCGCTGGCGCTAGCGTTATATAATCAGGAATATAGGTGACACACGTAGAATCACAATTTTTGGGCATGTTATGATAAGAAATGATTTGGAGAACTTGGTGACGACTGGCAAGATCGAAGGGAAGAGACCAAGGGGAAGACCGAGAAGTAAATACCTGGATGGTTTGGCCAAGTGGCATGGTCGAGACAGAAACACGGAGCTGATCGACGACTCTGGTGATCGAGTGAGCTGAAAAAAATGACCGCCCACGCTTATCGGCCTGATACATGAAGTGGATGGATGGATGTAGTATCACAAGGTGATATTATTTTCAGTGGATACAATAACAGATCGGTGCATGTAATGACACTTGTGATCAGGAAAAATGATACTGTCTTCAGTTACTGAATAATTAACATAACAAGTTGTGTGAAGGCATACACCAACCGGCTGTCCATGTGTCTTCTTCTTCGTCGTTCGTCCGATATTTATTTTTGTGTGGGCGCGATTGCTTTTTTGCCAGCTTACAGTAGAGCTGCGATATGTGCATCTTTCGGCCGACACATCCGACTTCTGCTGGCGTTTGTTGTCCGGGGTATCCTGTGCAGTTTTCGTGTCCTCAAATTGCCATAAGTAAAACGGAAAATGACCCTTTCACGCGCCTCAAGACGCGTTATGTATACGGTGATCAAGCCATAATTGTATGAAACAATCGGCACGCGGGAGTGATGTTGTCAGTATCACGCGGGCCGTCTTCAGTTTCCCGAGGAACCATGCCAGGCTGGATCAATAAATGAGCCCAGGTCAATTTTTAAAAACCCGTTTAGGTGCAGATTCGAACCCAAGACCACCGGTCCAGCAGGAAAGCGAAAACCAATACGCTAACGTTGCTGACCCTAAATGGTCGTGCTCGTTTGTATTGCGTCGGCTTGCTTTGAACTCAAGCGTAGTCCATACACATTACTTCTAGTAGTGCTGGACTGGTTTTTGCGTGTGGATTAGCTTTCCCAATTATCAGTGTCCCTCGCCATCAGACAAACCCACTCTGACTTCCGAGAAACTTGTAATGTGCGTCCTCAAGTCAAGGACGAGAAGTCAACATGTTAGTCCAGCTGACCGGTATAGGTTGGTAGAACCCGCTACCTCGGCATCAGCGCACTGGAAGTTTAAGAACGAGCACTCTTATCCATCATATCGGCCATGCTGACTTGGTCCTTACTATTATTTCTTGGCTGCTTTTTCATTAACATATTCGGGGCGCAGAGGTGTTTCCAAGGCACCAGGGCCGGGTTATATACTGGCCAAGACCTATTGACGCGTCCTCGTTGAGCGTCCTGGGCAACAGGTCCCTTCGGGGTCCTGGCTGAAGTCAGTAGGATCGCCGATTCCTCCGAAGTCGGAGAGTGTCTGCCTGTGCGGCGAGGAACCACCAGTCTGCACACCAATAAGCCAGACATGGGACAACGGATACTCACGCAAACCTCAGGTCCTGTATGACATCACACTGATGTTGGACAACAGGATGCCTTCATCCGACATACAGGACTTCGCGTTGGAGCTCAAGCCAACGAACACAAGCAAGCAAGCAAGCATTAACATATTCTTCTGTAGTTATCTCCCATTTAGATAATTGAAGAAATTATCCCCAATTCATTTATATGTAAGCAATTTTCAAAACATCCGAGCAAATGTCCATGTATCTTTTGTAATCTCTCGATTATTTTTATACAGGGTGTTTGTAAAATCTCACTACACTTTGTATGTAGAACAAATGTGAAAAAAAAAATGAAATACTTGATGGCATAAAAAAATATGCTCCACAGTCCATCGTGAAGCAATATGCAGCGAATGGCTGTCGTCTGCTGGAGAAATTCTTTGCACTCCAAACAGAATGATGTTATCAACGGAAGAAAGAATTTTTTCAAATGTGTTCTACATACAAAGTGTAGTGAGACTTTACAAACTCCCGGTATATCGCTCAACATCACAGTCAGAAGCTATTCATAATTGTGATGCAGCTTTTCGGTTGACCCGTTTTTACATGTATTTACCACCAGCCCCTGATATAGCTCATCCTTATTTTGATACTGCAGGTGCCCAAACCTGCCTGTTCCTACAGAGGCCCTGCCAATCATAGAACCGCTGGGATTCACCACGATGGAGAGCAAACTCTACAACCGACGCTGGGCGAAGAAACGATTTCCTAAACCACCAGAAGCCTTTCTAACTCGTTTTTGGTGATAGTGCAATAAAGCATGTTTCTGGAATTGCCGTAGACGCATAACTCATTCAATGATTCTCTTATATATATACATATTTGTGTGTGTGGTGTCTGGGTGTGCGTGCGTCCGTCCGTTTGTGTACGCACTGTTCAAAAACAAAACAAAAAAGAACCGCAACATTATTGCAGTTTCAATTGCAAACTTGTACCAACATTTTATTGACGATGCTGATTCGTCTACTGCAGTCGGTTCTGGCGATACCGGTCCGTAAAGACCTCTGTAGGATCTTCTAGCCCAAAGAGCAGCTTCGTGCAGCCGGTTCCTGGCCTCTTGATCTTAAATTCGGCGAGCTCCTGGCATTGACTGGACTGTGGATGACTTTGTGAATCTCCAGCCTGTAAAAGTCAAATGATGATGAGTCGTTGTTCTATAGTGAGATAAGCCATACTTACGCATTGGAATTTCAACTGAATTTATTCGAGGAGCGTCAATCTTTTATAGGCATTCAATAATATGGCCTGAGAGTTTTGTGTTCAGGAAGTTTCACAGGATTATCATGCCCTGTCACGAGTTATTGACAAAAATGTTGTTTTGACCGTGATCTCTTTCATGACCTCACGAATCATGAGGTGAGTACAATTCAGGTAACCATGAGAAGTTAATGACCAGATGGACACAGTCGATAGGTTGACTGATGCCCAATGAGCGAATATCTTTTATAAAAGTAACACCGAAAATGTTGCGTTTCTTTTCTTTGAACACTATATATATACACACACGCGCACGCACGCACGAACACACAAACTAACACACACACACACACACACACGTGTGTGTTCCTTGTTCCGTCCAATAAATGTTTAGGATTCTTCTGGGGCGCGTGTGAGTTTCAGCTGTGTGTTCAATCTTCAAGTTTCAGGTTCATGTATTGTCACAGGAAACGTACATGCTCTTAGTCCTCTGACTTGTTGTTCTTATCTGGTTCCAGTCTATACGGATGTTAGTTGCCTTTTCCAGGGGAGAGTTTGTTCTTCTTATAATATCTCTCATCACATTTCATCGCCATCCACCCATCCATCTATCAATCTATCCGTCCGTCTGTCTGTTTGTCTGTCTATATTCAGTTCATGTACACGTGATCTGATCTTTTGTTCTGCCTATTCAACTGCTTGACGTCTTTGTAAAGAAAACTTCAATGAGTTTGAATGTGTTGTTTCTCCGCAGGACCTCGTCACGCTTCTCTTGTTTTATTGTGTACTTTTACATAAACAATTGCCCGAACCAGTAAACGTTCTTACTGCCTATGTCTCTATTGTAGGCTCCGGGCTTCATTCATAACTCATGACTTCTTGGACATCATAGCAAACTAACTACACGATACCATACACATCTGAAACCGCATGTTACATGTTCACAAGATGACATCAGGAAACAAAGAAGAAGTATATGTTCGTTGTGGTCGCATTAACATCATCGTCGTCGTCATCAATATCATCGCCACTTCTTAACTCTGCCAGTTTGAATAAATAATTCAGATTACAATAACAGTATTTACAGTGTCTTCTTCTTCTTCTTCTTCTTCTTCTTCTTCTTCTTCTTCTTCTTCTTCTTCTTCTTCTTCTTCTTCTTCTTCTACTACTACTACTACTACTACTACTACTACTACTACTACTACTACTACTACTACTACTACTACTACTACTACTACTACTACTGCTGCTGCTACTGCTACTGCTACTACCACCACCACCACCACCACCACTACTACTACTACTACTACTACTACTACTACTACTACTACTACTACTACTACTACTACTGCTACTACTACCACCACCACCACCACCACCACTACTACTACTACTACTACTACTACTACTACTACTACTACTACTACTACTACTACTTCTACTTTTCTTCTTCTTACTCCTCCTCTTTCTCTTCTTTTCTTCTCTAACGTTTCCTTCACGTACTTTATCCATCCACACCACTACTACCTCCTCCTCCACCTCCTTCTTCTTTCTTCTTCTTTGCCTGTTTTGCATGTAATCTTAAGCTGTATTGGAGGTGTATCACTTATCAAACGTCTTGTAACTACAAAAAAATTATTTTTAACGTATTCTTACAATACCCATATGGCAGTAAATATTCGCCCAGTTTGGGCTTTCAATAAAAAGGGCAAGTACTCGAAACTTTCTACAGGAACAGATCTGTTAAAGAGTAAGCTCCTTTTAAAGATAACTAGAGAGTATCTTGGCTTTTACAGTTGCAGTCCACTGTCGATGCAGCCAAAATAAAAGGGGTTCCGAGAAATGTCTTGGTAAACAAAGGCGGTAGGGGTGAAATTGACCACATCACGAGTGTCTATTAGTCTATACAAATATGGGTTTAACGCCACATTTCCAATACACCTTAGAGTGTGTAAAATTATCTTTAACTGCTCCTGTTTATAGCCACACCGAACAATGCAGCTAAGCAACGTTCGAGAGATCTACTCTCTTATTCAGGCTTTATAAATCCTGCAGAATAATGCATATATCACACAAAACAAGGAAATTATCACTCACTTTATCCCGATGTGGAATCCTCCATGTGTGTGTGTGTGTGTTTTTTTAACGTCAGACGCTCCAATGACGTCATTGTGATTTTCGTCATGTCCCAGCATCAGTGACATGTCTCCACGATGAGTATATCCTCTGTGTTCTTGACATGCCGTACCTCTTGGGGCAGTCGCCACTGATGTTGGTTTCATGTGAGGCACGGTATCTGTGACCTTGATCAGCCTCCAATAACATGAAGTCACAGGGGGTAAAGAGTTTTGTGCAGGGCCAAAGACGAATAGACAACCAACACAGGACTGGTGTCGTCAACCGTTACCCGCTGAAGGGGATGCTGGGGAGATCTGAGCACTTATGGACTGACTGGTTCGAGGTGGGGTGAAGATAATCTGTCGACTGATGTACTTACTAGTGAACTAGCTAACTTACTTGTTGTTTGTCCATCAAGAATGTTGATGACCATTCATTTAATCCAGTGGGGTTAAAAGTATGGAGCAATGAGTTCTAAGATGGCTAGTACAGCCTATTTTGGCTCGAAATGTTCTTTGAAAATATGGGCAAAAAATGCTTGATGTTCCAGGAGGAGGATCTCCTGCAGTAGTTTCTCTGACCAGTCTTTTTTTTCCACAACTCTTGCAGTTCTGTTTGCTTCGCAAGTGACTGCACCCTTGCGTAATGATGTATGCCACAATTTTCAGTCTTTGGCATCAGTCTCCCAAGTGGAGTGATGAAATTCCAAAAGCTGTTAGTGAGATCTTCAGAGTGTCTTTAAAGTGTTTCTTCTGGGCGCCTTGAGGGCGTTTACTACACTACAACGCAGCTCGCCATAAAATATTTCTTTAGGGAGCTTGTGATCTGGCATGCGAGTCAAGTGACTAGCCCAGCGAATCTTATTCTTCATTAGTAGTGTGTGGATACTCTAACTTACTTACTAACTAACCAACTAACTTACTGACGAACTAACTTATTATATAACTAATTAACTAACTTACTGACTAACTAATTAACTAACTAAATAGTTAATTAACTTACTATCTAAATATCTAACTAACTTACTACCTAACTGATTAACTAACTAGCTAACCAACTTACTAAATAAGTAAATAACTTACTATCTAACTAATTTACTAACTAGCTAACTAGCTAACTAACGTACTAACTAACCTATTTACTAACTAAATAACCGACTAACTAACTTACTAACTAATTAAATAACTAACTTACTACCTAACTAATTAACTAACTAACTATCTAACTAACTTACTTACTAACTAACCTATTTACTAAATAAATAACCGATTAACTAATTTACTAACTAAATAACTAACTTACTACCTAAATAATTAACTAACTAACTAGATAACCAACTCATTAATTAATTTACTAATTTACTATCCAACTAATTAACTAACTAACTAGCTAACAAACTTACCTAATAAATGACCTATTTACTAACTAAACAACCGACTAACTAACTTACTGACTAACTAACTTACTAAGTAATTAATATACTAACTTACGGATTAGCTGACTAACTACGTTGTGAAGGTGTAGGCAGTGAATGCGTGGGACAGTGAACGCGTTTCACAACAACCCGACACACAGAGTCGAGGGTTTGGAATTAGCTGCAGACTATATGAAAGAAGTCCTCGTTGCGTTGATTTCGATGCTATGAACGTCGGTCGTTCAGAAAACAATGGCAAACTACTGAACATTAAACAATTGCCTAGTAAATCACAAACAGACAAGAAATGCTGGGGTTGACTGTGACTTTCTGTATAAGAACATACAACTAACTTTAACTGATTAAGTGCCATAGGATGATTAATCGTCTTAAGCGATGTTCCGTATCTGCTATGGGCTTATATATCGCCGAATTGTTTCACTGTGTTATAATACAACATGTATGCTACAATGTTAGCCCTTTTTTAGTCATAACTATGACAGAATTCTACTTCTCATTTTCTGTCATCCAATTTTTTTTTCAAAAACTACGTTTTGTTTGGCACTGAATCTGCTAATTCGGTATGTCGGGGAATGATGACACTGCGCTTCTCGCTATCTCCTAAGCCACACCCGCCCGGCTTAAAACATAAGTAGGCACTATTTATAGTAGCCCTCTTCTGTCACATTGTCATCAATCGCCATCTGTGCACTGAAGATCCGATGTCATGAGCGACCAACACTACATGCCCTGCGTCCTTTAAAAGAGGATTTACAAAGGCAAGGGGATCGACTTCATTGCACCGGGTTTTGTCCTATACGACTAGGTTTCTTTCCACAGAGAAGCCTGCTGAAAGCGTTGCACAAAGCACGAACTCCGTAGCTCCAGCGACGACCGCCATGAGTCTCCGAGAAAATTACCCTCGTGGACCGAACGATGAAGACCGGAATCAAAACCACAACCTTCGGGCGCGAAGCAGGCGGAGTAACCAGATCGTCCCCCCCCCCCCCCCCCCCCCGTTGTCGTAAAAGTCACCCATGAAGACCTGGTGCAGTCCATCACTTGAGGTTGTCCACCAACATGTAACGTTGTCCTCCTCTTGCACACTTCCCTGGCGTTATTTAACAGATTGAGTGCCAATCAAACAGTAGGTTTTGACCGAACAAACATGGATGGTGGAAAATGGGAAGTGTCACGGTTATGGCTTAAAAGTTGTTATTATGATAGCAGACATGTTGTATTATATATCAAATTAAAGGAGGTTGCTTAGGCTTACCTACTGTATTGATATTTTAACTGAGACAATTTTTTCGCAATGATAATATTATGGCGATATATAAGCTTATAACAAATATGGAAAGTCGCTTAATACGATTAATCATCCCATGGCATTAATCAGATAAGATAAAATCTCCATGGCGACGGAATGAAGCTATATAGTACCGCACGTATAGTCATGACGGCACTGCTGGGACGATGAACAACACTTCGCAAGTCGACGTGGCAATCTCTGATGAATGTTGTACAGGATTCGTTATTCCTACGCCGGTCAGTTGTACTTAATGTTGACTTCTGATAGTTGACTTCGGGGCGTAAAATTTACAAGCATGTCAAAATCTTTTTTTTTTAAATGACGGAGGGCAAATAGTGTTGGAGGCTCATAACATCGGATCTTCAATACAGAGATGGCATTTGATGACAATGTTAAAGAAGAGGATTACATATACATTTACAATTTATAAAATTACATGCAATCGAAATCAACGCAAAGCGATCTGTTTCCAAATCGTTCACGACTGATTTCGAACCCTCGCCTCGATATGTCGCGGAAATTATAAAACTGCGTGTTTCATTATTCCATTCGCCACAGCACCGGTTAATGGTACACTTCTTGACATAAGATTGTCTTCTTCTTCTTGTAGTCTATCCCATGTGGCGTTGGTGATCATATCTGTCCACAGCCCTCTGTCTCGTGTGCTGCCAGCTGTTTCTGATACTGATGACTACCCCCATGCCACGATGTTAAACTGTCCAGTATCTTTACTCTTAGTTTCCCCATGCTTTTCTTCCTCTCCACCGTTCCCGTTGTGACGACATACTGCAGCTTTCCCCTTCCTACGACATGTCCTCGGAGTGTGGACTGGCTGGCTCTGATGCGAGTGATCAGTTCCCTCTGTGAATTAACTTTTTTCAAGATGTCTTCCTCGCTCTTTCTATATGTACACGGCGTTCTCACCATTCTTCTATTACAACCACATCTCCACATCCTTCGCATAATTTATCACTTGCCTGCTAAGAGTGCATGATTTGCTTACATCTGGATTGGCTCAATATAGTTCTTAATAACTCTTTTCTTCATCTAGATTGACAAATATAAGTTGCAGAGAGTATTCTTCATCTTTTGAATTGCTGTCTTCGCTTGGACTATTCTGCATTTAATTTCTTTAATGCATATTCCATCTGATGTGATTAAAGTAGATTATTTCTATGCACTTTGATATTGCAAATTGGTATAAAATGTGTCTATGCTATAGCCAATTCTACTGTTTTTTTCTATTTTTCAGACTAAGTCCTATGTTTTGGCTTTCTGTTGCAATTGTATCTATCATTTCTTGTAACTGCATTTCACTTTCAGCGACCAAAACTAAGCCATCGACATAAAGCACGTTTGTCCCCCATCGCAAAAAAAACAACAAAAAAACAAATACTACACTCAGCAACATCAGCAAAAATATTAACATCTACTATGATAAACAGTACAAAGTCGGTCATGTTTCCTCCCAACCTCATAAGAGAAGTAATAATTAGTCCCCACCCGAGCCTCAGATTAATAATTCGGTGTCCTAATCAGCCACATTTCGGATATTAATTTGAAAGGGATTGTTGTTCATAGGATATAATGCATATATACAACACAATACAAAACGTCTAGCCGCCACTACGCTATCGGGGTTTTTTTTTTTTTTTTTCCGCGTTTCCATCCTGTTTCAGGATATTGCGGTCAACACCAGCATCTTTCAGCTGTATGTTGATTCCTAGGCTAGATTACGCTCATCAGCACGCCACGACTTTCTGAGCGACCGGCTCCATACTCTCATAAGTCACTTTTGCGATTCGAACCACTGCTAATTCTCGTCGCGTCACGTGACGAGAGTATTCGGAGTTAGCGGAGAAAGCTGCTAACTCCTCGGCCACGGAGCCGGCTATCGGGGCTTGCAATATATATATATATATATATATATATATATATATATATATATATATATATATATATATATATATATTTATAAAAGATGTGAGTGTGTGTGAGAGTGTGTGTGTGTGTGTGTGTGTGTGTGTGTGTGTGTGTGTGTGTGTGCGCGCGCGCGCGCGCAAATGCAGAAATTAAAGTGCTCCCATATAGTTAATTTTCTATATTAACAATGTGACTGTTCAACCCGACGCCATTGTGTCTACCGCCTTTTTTCTAAGCCAACGGTCACGGTAGATCGGGCACATAACTTTTGAAAGTAAATACTCTCATTGTTTGCTGCTCCTCGCCTATTCTATGAAGTAGAAGAAATTGAAAATACGAACTTGACAACTACAACAACACACCCTGGTGTGTTTTACTTTAATTGATATAACACACAGCTATTGTCAGAGCGTTTCCTCAGTTGATAATTATAAGCTGTGGTCATTCTTTATCTTTGGAGTCCCATTATCCATTTTTTTAAACCCTGACATGCCACGCTGGGACGATAACTGGGCCAGGCGGTCGGAGCAAACAAACACCCACTGCTTGTCGTTAAACCATCCTGTATGGTATAATATTATGTAACGCTGAAATATTTGCTAGCAAAACGTTAAAGCATGGGAACCTTTTTTTCCGCGCCTTAAGGAATGTTTGCGGGTTCACTTGGTAAGGAAATGAGCGCAGAAGTGAATCCATAGGGGGCGCTTTTTTCTAAAACACGGCAGGTGTATAATTGCAGTCAATAGCAAACATCTCGGTTCGCGCTCCTGGACAGGTTTTGTCCGGTTTACTTTCAAGGTCGATGCAAATGTAGTTTACGATAAGTTTACAACAAAAGTGGTGTGTAGTGTATATCTGTGTGTGCGTGTGGGGGCGGGGGGTCATGGGGAAGTGGTCATGAAGTCTGCCTCACGCTCCGAAAGTGGTTCTTTCGATTTCGGACCCCGTCGTTCGATTCACTAATCAGACAACCAGTGATTACATTCCCCTTAGACACCATTTCATTGAAAGACTCATTTACATGCATATCCTGCAACCTAATATATGTTATTATTTGCAAATGATGTAACATGAGGTATATTGGACAGACTGGTAGATGCCTAGCCGACCGCTTTGGGGAACACTTTCGGGATATTATTCAAACCTGTCCCTAACCATTTTAATTCTGTTGACCACAAAGGAGTCGACGATGTATAGGTCACAGTATTAAAGCTATGCTTCTCTAACAATTTCATTATGTTTAGAAATGAACGCCAGTTAATAAACTCTCCAGGAAGAATCCATCCAGAGGGAATCAATACTTTTGTGGATGCAACTGTATAACTCTGCTAACTTCCCTCTATATATAATATATTCATATCTGACACTGACTGTTTGCACACCTTTGGCCACACATTTCTTATTTGACACTTTTACAGCTGAATTGGACTCAACCTTTGTAGAAGAATAGTACCTTTCAAAACCGAACTGAGCCAAACTTGTGTGCCTTCTTGTCAACAATGGAGTTGTGTTTTAATATTATTTTCTAATTTTATGTTTTTTCTTTAGATCTGTTTGTGTTGTCCCGTTCCGATGAAGATTTATATAATAGAAACGTCGTTGTGTGTGTGTGTGTGTGTGTGTGTGTGTGTGTGTGTGTGTGTGTGTGTGTGTGTGTGTGTGTGTGAGTGTGTGTGTGCGTGCGTGCGTGTGTGTGTCCTAGAATACTTATTTTTTTTATTTTATTGTTTCATTATTATTTATTTTTTATGATCTCTTGTTTTTGGGGATTTTCATTCTCTGATTTGGGTTCCAAATGTTGCTGTATGTAGCCGAGGCGCGGTGTTGGGGTGAGCGCCCAACATTGCTCAAATACCTCAATGGCTCGTGAATACATAACCTATGCAGCAAAAGTCCAACTCCTGGCCTTCACGTGGCGGGCCTGTTTAAACTAACAGGAGAAGGGGCGACGGCGAGTCTCTGGCGCCGGAAAATAACCAGTATGCTCTAGATGTGTATGCACGTACATGCATGCGCAGACAGGTGTGTGCGCGCGTACACATCTACACTCGAGTGAGACCACAGTCTGCTCTAGCAAAGAAAGGTGCTGAAGACGGAGGCAACCAGCCAAGAGGCGCACCACAGAAATCAGGATGCCACGCAATCACGCAAAATGGAATATGTCGACTACTGCTAATCGTTATGGTGCTCGCCCTGCTTTGGACCCCCAGGCAGGTGCAGTGCCGGGCCCTATGTCTCGAAAGGGTCCAACCCCAACTACTGGAGGTCCTTCTCAGATGTCCTGTGGAGCCAGGGGACATGAGAATAGGACGACTGGCCATACTAAACGAAGACTTAAAATAATGCACTGGAATGCGGAGGGAGTCAGCAACAAAAAAATAGAATTAGAAAAAATCTTGGACCAAGAAAAAGTAAGCATATGTTGTTTGCAAGAAACTCACCTCAATGAAAATATAGCCTTCAAAATCAGAGGCTACCAGTGTTACCGATCTGACCGAAAGAACAGGCGAAAAGGTGGGATACTGACCCTTGTAAGAAATAACATCATGGCTTCCCAAATCAAAGTCTACATGGAAGGGGCTGAGTATCAGACACTTAAACTTAAGACAGGTAATACAGATCTACATCTGATCAATTACTACTGTCCAAGTGACCGCCCACAGGCACTGGACACTCTACCACTAAAAGAAAAAATGATTGTGTGTGGCGATTTCAACAGCCACTCGCAGAGCTGGGGATATGATCACATGGACCAGAGAGGAGAGAGACTGGAAGACTGGCAGGATGAGAATATATTCATGTTGATTAACAAGCCGTCCGACCCACATACCTTCTACTCGAGATCATGGCACTCTACAACTACACCTGACCTGGCTTTTCGTTCACCAGACCTGGAGTGGAACATTACACGAACTGTTGGGAAACAACTTGGTGGCAGTGACCATCGGCCAGTCTTTCTAACCGTAGAAAATGAGCTTGTAAGTGAAAGCAGCACCCTCTCGAGGTGGAACTACAAGAAAGCAGACTGGGCAATGTACAAGCATCGCACCAGCATACTGGTTAGAAACCTGAACACTGAGAAAGACATAAATAAAGCAGTTGAAGAGTTTGGGAAATGCATACTACAGGCAGCGTGAGAAACAGTACCAAGAGGAGCCCGTAAACAATATAAACCCTACTGGAGTAGTGAACTGGAACAGTTGCATAATGATGTTGAAGTGTGTAGAAAGCAAGCAGAGGCCACACCCAGCCAAGAGAACCACAATAAATTCCAGCATGCAAAAGCCAAATTTCAAAGGGCCAAGCTGCAGGCTAGACGGAAAAGCTGGCAGGAGAAAACGGAGTCTCTGAACTTTGAAAGAGACACAAGGAAATTGTGGAAGCTAATAAAACAGCTTAATGGCGAGGGCACAGGGAGAAACTCAAAAATTTCACTACATAAAGATGGAAAAATCTTAACAAGAAAGCAAGCAGCTGACCATTTTGCGGACTCGTTCGCACAAGATAGCAATATCAAAATTAGTCCAGAGAAACAACAAGAGATTCGAGAGAAACGACAACATACAGGACAGAAGGAAATAGTACATGAGGTTCTGGAGGCACCCATCACAATCAGCGAACTGGAGCTAGCCATATCAAAACTGAAAATGAGAAAGTCACCAGGAGCTGATGGTATCTCCAATGAAATGATCAGGAACCTAGGAACAGAGGCCAAAACAAAGCTGTTGCAGATCTTCAATAACAGCTGGACCTTAGGCAGTGTTCCACAAGCCTGGAGAGAAGCAATCATGATACCCCTCCTAAAATCAGGGAAAGATAGTTCCATTGCCTCTAGCTACAGACCAATTAGCCTCACCAGCTGTCTCTGCAAAACACTGGAGCGCATCATCAATCACAGACTGCAGTGGTACATTGAAAGTAAAAACATCCTTGTGCCACAGCAGGCTGGCTTTAGGCAGTGCTACTCTACGGAAGATCAGACAACCTACCTCTCTCAAGAAATTGAGGATGCATTCCAAGAGAAGAAGCTGGTGCTTGCGGCATGGATAGATCTGAAGAAAGCCTTTGACAAAGTCTGGAAAGAAGGTCTGATGAAGAAACTGAGAAACTGCAAAGTCAATGGAAGAATGTACAAATGGGTGAAAGCATACTTGCACAACAGAAGAGCCCGAGTACAGATAGACGGACTCAAGAGCAAGAAAGTACTACTGCTTCACGGTGTCCCCCAGGGCGGAGTCTTGTCCCCCACACTTTTTCTAATCTTCATCAATGATCTTGTTGCTCACCTACCGCATGGAATTAAAGCGGCAATGTACGCCGATGACCTGGTTCTATGGAGCACAAATGAATATGCATCAGTGGTCACCAGATTGCTACAAAGAGCTGTAGATACATTTGCTGCATGGGCAAATAGATGGTGTGTCAGCATAAACACTGACAAGTGCAGCACCACCCTATTTACCCTCTCTCCAAAACAAAAGGCAGGGATCATCCAGATAAATGGAACACCCCTAAGAGAAGATAAAGAACCAACATACCTTGGAGTAACATTTGATGGCAAGCTGACATGGAGAAAGCACATCAACAAAGCAGTAGCAAAAGCCAGAAGGAAAATAGCCATCCTGAGAAAGCTAAGTGGAACCACATGGGGAGCCAGTACGAAAATACTTAGCAAAGTTTACCAACAGAGCATACGACCACACCTGGAATATGGGTCAACTGCGTGGTGTTCAGCATCAAATACCACACTACAAGAGCTGGACAAGGTGCAAAATCAAGCACTTTGAGTCACCACAGGAGGGATGAGATCAACCCCTATAGTGGAAATGGAGAAGATGGGGAGGACACAGGCACTGAGTGAGCGCAGAGATACGAAAACGCTAATACAAGCAGAAAAGTTCCTCAGCTTGCCAGGCCACCCTATGAAGAACAGATTTGAAAACCTAGCTATGGGGCGGTTGAAAAGAAGTAGTTTTATCCACCAGGCCAAACGACTCTGCAGAGAAACCACTGATCTGCCCACAGTTGGTATCCCCCTAACAACTATTCCAGAGCGAACTCCATGGAAAGATGAGCATAGACTATCGTTACAAATCCAGACAAAAGTTAGAGGAATATTTGACAAGGAAGAACAGAACAGTGTGCAGCGCAGAACAGCCACTCTCAGCTTCCTTGATGAAGAATACCCACAGGACCTCTGGATCCGAGTCTACACAGATGGGTCAGCACAAAATGCTGTTCGAAATGGAGGAGCGGGAGTGTACATAGAATACCCAAATAATACTAGGGACACAGCCAGAGTACCGACAGGAAAGTACTGCTATAACTATGATGCCGAAATTGAGGCAATCAAGATAGCAACAGAGAAATTACTAAATAACAGCAATGGTACACAACCTGTGGTGCTACTAACAGATGCAAAATCAGTACTCGAGGCGCTCCTCTCTGGGAAATTGCCAGTACTAAGGAAACTACTTTCTGAACTTAGCAGTCAGCATAAAGTCACCATACAGTGGATACCATCCCACTGTGGAGTACCCGGAAACGACAGAGCTGATCAATTGGCTAAGGAAGGAGCCAAAGAGGAACAGCCTGATGTGCCCGTTACATACCACCAAAAGAAAAGAATGATCAAATCAGTCAGAAAGCCACCAAAACCTGCTCAAGATGACTACCACATTATGGACAGACCAGAACAAGTCATTATTCTGCGCCTCAGAACAGGACACAATAGATTACGCAACCACATGTATACAAAATTCAAGATTGGTGAAACAGCCATGTGCACATGTGGATTGGCGTCGCAGACAGCAGAGCACATACTCCAAGACTGCCCAAAATATAACATATCTAGGCAAACCTTCTGGCCTAGAGAGACGACAGTGGAAGATAAACTATATGGACCACTGTGTGAACTGAAAAAAACAGTTCAATTCATGCAAGAGACGACATTGCAGATATAGACATATTTCAAGCGAACGAAAGAAGAAGAAGAAGAATTCTCTGATTTATGTTCACCTTTATAGAGTCCGTTATAAGGTAATTTACACTGTGTCCGTGTTTAGTGTGTCTCATCTTTTCGCAGGAGCTACACATACCTAACTCTTTGTATTTTCTAGTAATTTTTTTCAGGAAATCCTGGTAATAGTTTTAGTAGATTGTCGGTGTTTTGTGAGACGCTTTCGGCAAGCCTCTATGAAGAAAATGGCCGAGCCAAATGAGGAAACATCCATCCAGTGAAGTCGATTCTCTTGCCTTTAAACCATCTTTCGTTTAAGTTACATTATCATGGTGTGCCATGCCGATAAGCGGTCAAGTTTCACCACCTTACCACCCGATCACCAGTCGCGCATCGCTCCATGTTCTTGTCTCGACCATGCCACCTACAGATATTTACTTTTCTGCCTTCCCTTTATTCTTTTCCCCTCAATCTTGCTAGTTGTCAGAAGTTCTGTAGTTTATTTCTTTCATTACTTGTCCACAAAGTTTGACTGCCTACGTTTAATTTCTCTAATCAGTTTACGGTTTTCATTAGCTTCTTGTAAGACTTACTCGTTGTTCCCCCCCCCCCCCCTTCTGGTCATGTTATTTCTTTTGCATTTTAATCATAAACCAGATTCTCACTGTCATTAGATGGTTTTCAGCTTGTCTCTCATTGTCCACGTCTCATATCCAATCAAAGGTTCTGTGTAGTACTTCAACACTCTTTTTCTCGTTGCAATTGACATCTTTTTATTGGCCAGTATGTTTTCCATCTTGCAAAAGGCTACCATCCCCATATCGATTCTTATTGTAATCTCTTCAAGGCACCTCCATCAGATGTTATGGTTGTTCCAAGATAATTGTACCGACGCATTTGTTTAAGAATATTCCCATTTACATATATATTACATTGCCGTATTTCTTTCCTCCTAGTGATGACCATAATCTGTCTCTTCCTTCAATTTAATTCTCACCCTTGTTGTTCACGGTGTACAATAACCGTATCTACTCAATGTTACAGATACTATTCATTGTCAGCAATCAATACTGCACCATCGAAATATCTAATATTATTGATGTTATCCCCTCCAGTAGTGATACCCCCCCCCCCTCCTTTTTTCCCCTCAGTTGTGATTCCTTTAATATCTTCTAAATTTCTAAAACTATTTTCATTGTATAGGGAAAACACTTTTGAAGACTACATATCCTTGTCGAAAACCTCTCTGAATAGGCTTATATGGACCTACTGCATTATCAATCCTTATGTGTCCAATATATGTTTTCACAAGTCATCAATGTGTAGATATCTAAGCATCTTCATCACGCTGACATATCTTACTTTATCGAAAGGCATTGTGTCGTCGTTTACATCGTAATTTTAATCCGAAAAGTAAATAATTAAATAAATAAACAAGCAAACAAAAGACAGATTAAGGGTACTTATTGTCTTTTGACTTGTCCCAAGAGACTCGTGTTTGTTTCCCAGTCCCGACATGCTTTTACAGTCTGTCCATGCTTGCGATCCAAAGCCTTGGCTATATAGTATGCGTGTATGTTTGGGGTACCCGTCAGTATACCCATAATAATATGAAAGAAAAGTCAACACTAGTAGCAGCTTGACTTAGGGACGTAAATTACAAAATACTTGTCGGAGTGGATTCGCCTGACTGCCTGGGACACTGGTAATAGGAAAAGCTAATCCACATGCACTAGAAACACGCGTGTGGACTACGCTTGAGTTCAAACCTAGCGAACGAAAACAAAGCAATATGTATATGCAGACAGTTGTTGATTTTTGTTGTTTATTTAACTATTTCAGACCCCTAGCTTTCATGGCAAAAGTATGGGAAGTGTTAGGATCGCCACATCTTGAGGCATGCCTGTAGCGAGAGATAGGTGGTCTATTTTCCCTCCCGTAGAGAACGGCGAGTACAGGCACCAAACC
Organism: Cepaea hortensis; assembly: GCA_963921405.1. Taxonomy (NCBI): domain Eukaryota; kingdom Metazoa; phylum Mollusca; class Gastropoda; order Stylommatophora; family Helicidae; genus Cepaea; species Cepaea hortensis. The sequence goes on along the minus strand of OY992887.1, from coordinate 43,420,814 downwards.
CTCGTCTGACGGGGCTCATGATATTTTCGGCGTAACGTCCTGGCCATTACACCAGACCTGGATGAGACCAACTGGGGCATTTGAGGAAACTACTACACAATTCTAGAATGTATTACTTTCAAATAGAATGACAATTTACCTTTACTGACCATTTGTACAAAAGTAGAAGCCAGGGTAGCGCCTTGACTAGCACGTTTACCTTCGGCTCGGCTGTCATGTGTTCAAGTCCCCATTGATCCAGCCTTAAAGATGGGTAGCAGGAAATATAAAGAGAAAGTAAAGCCACTGTTACACTGTAAGGTGTGGGGATTTTTCTGTCGGGGGCGAAAAAGAAAAATAGAGAGGCTCCGTGGCGAAGTGGTCAAGCCGTTTGACTCGGGCTCCAAAGGTTGTGGGTTCGATTCCGGTCCGCGCCCTTCAGTTCCCGAGTGAATGTTTTCGGAGACACCGGATAGTCGCCGCTGGAGCTACGGAGTTCGTGCTTTGTGCGAAGCTTTCCGCGCTGCGGATAGAGACTGAGCCATATGGGATAAAACCCGGTGCAATGAAGTCGACCCTGCCGACTTTTAAGCAACTTTTTTAAGCACTAGCCAGGCGGCCTTAATTCCCCAGGCTGAAGACCCCTCTGACATAAACCGCAAGGTACTACTATAAAGGCAGTAAATGACAGTTGACTTGTTGACTTCCAACAAAACAAAAAAGGCTCCTGGTCTTAAAGGCCAGGTTTACTTGATAATGTCATGAGAGCGATCGGACCAGGCTTTCGACGTCTGATTTCGTCGACCGCAAGCAGATGAAAAGTCTTGTCATCTATTCCTCCATGCATTCAGATCTACAAAATGTGAGGGCCGTGTCATAACACCGACCACAACAGATATATATTTGTTTTTACCTAGGAGTCCAGGTCATTTGTTGTTGTTTAAATCTTCACTTTCGGTGATTGGTGAATCAACGAAAAAAAAAAAATATTATAGAATCGCGAAGCTTTACTAGAACACTATTGCAAGTGACAACATTACTGTTCTCATCGCCACCCTCGATGAGGATGCAAAGCCACGCCAATCGTGCCGCAGGCGAGCACGCTAGCCACTGCTCTAGCGCCTTTCTCCGATCCATTAACGTGTTGTATGTTCTTTGCAGGGGGTTGCGATCAACCTCAGGTCGATTTACAAGGCAGGTTTACGTTCAGCAGTTTGCCATTGCTTTCTGAACGAGAAGTCAACGTTAAAGTTCAACTGACCAGTATAGGGACCGATACAGCCACCGGTCGTCAGCGCAGTGGGAGGTTAAGAGCGAGCGCTCTTATTAATCACGTCCACGGTGACCTCCCTCCCATGTAGTTTTGAGTGTGTTGGTTTCTAAAGTTAATTACATGTCCCCCGTTTAACGCAATCATGCGTATTGCCATTGGGTGCGTGATGCTAACCCCATGTTTTTATACCAATCGTCACTAGCTGGGTGAAACGGTTCGTATCCTGCCGATCCCCTTTATTTCTCAGGAAATTCCCTGATACCCATGTTTTGTTTTGTTTTGTTTTTTTGCGCTCGCTCGCTTTTGAACTCAAGCGCAGCCCATACACATTACTTCCAGTAGTGCTGGACTGAATTTTGCGTGTGGATTAGCTTTTACTTATTAATGGTGTCTCTCGCCATTAGGCGAACCCACCCCGACTTCAGAGGTACTTGTAAGTTACGTCCCCAAATCAAAGACGACCTTTCAACATTTTTGTCCAACTATTCGGTGTAGAAGTTGAACCACTTACCTCGGCTTCAGCACACCGGATGTTTAAGAACGCGTGTTCTTATCCATTCGACCACGCTGGTCTGCTGGTACCCACTTTAGAATTGATCGACCATGGCGTCCATGCTCGTGGAGGAAATCATCTCTGCCTCGACGGACATTCAGACACTGTAGATCTCCTGTCCTCTTCTCTTACTCCATTTACCCCAGTGAATTGTCGGGGGAAGGAGTGTAAGGATCTTCTGTGCGCTCTTTCCAGTGCACATTCTAGGTTGGCCTTCATTTCTTGACATTTTTGACACCATCACTTCATCTTTTACGTAGCCTTCCCCTTTCTCAGTATCCATTATTTTTCTTCAATGTGGCTCTTTGTGTTAGAGAGCATTCTTGTGGGGTGGCCGTACCACTTAATGTGTTGTTATTTAATGTATCGCGTAACTGGTTTCAAGCCTGGATACAAATATTTCACAAGCAGGCTTGTACAAAGCGTCTATTGTCCCGTTTTCGTATTAATGCTACTTTTGAAACCAATGTGGGAATTGGTATGCCCTTTATGTATTGCCTTTTACAAATGAATGCGACTATATAACCACAGGTTGAAGCTGCAATAGCCAGCTTGTTGAAAACGTGAACCTACAGCTGTTTGTCCCTCGGACAAAGGTCAATTTTAATCATGTAATATGACGATTTTAATCTTGCCAGTTCTGTGATTTAACCTATTCAGTGCCAAACAATAAAGAAGGTTTGGACCAAACATGGTACGCAATCAAATGAACAAGTATTATCATGTAAATCTCCATTCATTCAGCATTGAAATTGCCTAAGATGCATTTGGTTTTCATTTGAAGCCCCCTCGTATTTCAACCCCTACACAGGTCAGTTGGAATACAATGTTGATTTTCCGTTCTTGACCTCGGGACGTAAATTATGAGTACATCTGAAGTCGGAGTGGGTCCACCTGATGGCGAGGGACACTGGTAATAGGGAAAGCTAATGCACACACAGAATTCAATCCAGTGTTAATAGAAGTGGCATGGATGGGCTATGCTTAAGTTCAAAGCGCGCGAGCGCAAAAATAAATAAATAAATAAATAAATAAATAAATAAATAAATAATAACCAATGATTCAACTTAAGAAGACAGTGAAGTGTAAACAAGAAACAACATTCCAAACAGAGGCAATCAATTTTAGGAGAACGAAAGATGAAGGAGAAGAAGAAGGAGGAGGAGGAGGAGGAGAGGGGGGTGGGAGGGAGATAACATCTATGAAATTATGAAGGCATTACTTTCAAATGGCTTAATAACTGTCCTTCTCCACCTGACCACTCCCCGCCCCACCCTACCTCCACGGTTTCGCCGAACAATTGCACACGTGAACCAAATGACTGAGTCCAAAACGAACCCACAACTTCCGTAGCGAGACTCAAACGGCTGGACCATTCCCCCCCCCCCCTCCCTTCCTACCTTTTTCCCTTACATGTGGTTATGATTTTACCAACTTACTCAACAAGCATTAGTGATTTTTAAACGCCTATTGTCCGGACTAGGCTAGCGGCCGTATCAACACACAAAGCCTGAAGTTAATTACCACCCCTCGCTATCTCCCTCGGTATTTATGCTCTAGTTGTCTACACGGACCATGCTCGTTGCGCTTCCTTGACCATGGCCGAGCAAACACATGTTGATTGTGCCAGGTTGCGCAAGAGTGAACTGGGCCTTTTTATTGGTTAGTTTTTTTCTCCCAAAAATAGTATGACTACACGGTGTGGTTACTTTCCACACCAGTATGGGCAGTTGGGACGTGCTAGCGAGTGGCATTTTTGGGGGGAAAGAAAATCTTACAATATTTCTTATACAGGATTGTTTCTGTGAGTGCTTAAATCGTGTTAGTTAGTCGCTTGTACGTTAATTAAATCATCACGCTTCAAACTTGTGTTTTTCGATTCGATTTCTAAAGCAACAAAGTGTAGCTTTTGTTAGCCTGTTAGTTTCTAACCTGTAAATTATTGTAATTTGTTAGGCTGTTAGTTGCTCCACGACGGAGTTTTTAACCACTCACCTCCCCGGTTGTTGTTTTTTTTGCTCGCATATCCTTTACAGGACATCGCTGTAATCAGCATCTTTAAGCTTTTTGTTGATTTCTTGGCAAGATTACGCTCAGTAGTTTGCCATTACTTTCTAAGCTACCGGCTCACACACCTCGTAAGTTATCAATTCTCGCGCAACGTCACGTTACTTACGAGAGTATACGAGATTACGGAGAAAGTCGTGTAACACCTGGACCAAGGAGACCGGCACCAACCCGGTTAGTAACCGGTAAATTATTGTTAGCGTGATAGATTATAACCTGTAAATTATTGTAATTTGTTAGTATATTGGTATTTAACGAGTAGACAACTGTAATTTAATGTGTTAGCATGCTGGTATTTAACGGGTAGACAGTTGTAACATGTTAGAGTATTAGTATGCACCCGGTAGCTAGTACTAGTAGTAGTACTAGTAGTCATGTGTTAGCGTGTTAGTGTAACTGGTAAATTGTTGTAACTATCGCAGCTTGTTAATGTTAGAAAGCAAACAGCTGCAAGTTGTTAGCGTGTAAATATAGAACCAGTCAATATGTGTAACTTATCGAATACTTGCCGGCTCCGTGACAATGCGATTACGGACGCAGTTCGTGATCCCGCATACCCGCGTTCGAAACACAGCTGCACGCGATTTGAAAGCAGACCGCGTTGCGTTGGTTTTTTACTAAATGGTATGGGTGCCGGTCATTCAGAAAGCAGTGGCAAACTACTGAACGTAAACTTGCCAAGAAATCAACAGGAATAAAAAAAAATGTCGTGTAAAGTGTAAAGGATATGGAACTAAATTTTTATTATCGTATACGCATAGAACTAGTAAATATTTTTTTTAAGATTTAGTATAGAACCAGTAACTGTTGGTAACTAGGTAGAGTATAAAAATAGAATATTGTGTATATATATATATATATATATATATATATATATATATATATATATATATATATATATATATATATATATATATATATATATATATATATATCATTATTGCTGATCCGACATCAGCCAGGCTATTTCAGTATTGTCAGGGTTTATTGTTACGGTCATTGATGTTGATTATAATTTCATCTCTCCCTCCTAGTTGGAGATATTTAACTACAGCATAGACATATATAGAAGAATTCCGAAGATCCAACATTTCAGAAGGTTCTACCGTGACTTTAATGAATTAGTTTACTGTGTTTCAAAGTGACAAGGAGTATATTCTCAGCCTGTAGTCGCACAATGTCTAGTAACAGTAGTTTCCACGAGGATCCTGCAGAATCCTGCACAAAACCCGCAGATAAACAATATATACATGATGCTGAAGAATCCTACAGCATTCCAGCAAGAAGCCGTAGTGTCCATGCAGATCAAGTAGACATGAATGCCACTGACCATCAACCACAAGTGAATAGAAATAGCCACGACGATGAAGAGCGCCCTGATGTTAGGAATGGAGAGAGTAAGGTGCAGGCACATGAGCCTAGGGAGAGCAACATGCAGACAAAGCCTAGGCCCGGAACCAGTTCTTCACTCCCAAAGAAAAATGGCCTTGTGAATGGAAGCGGGAAAAGGTAAATTGCGTTGTGTTTGTTGATTACTTGCCATTGTTTATCTGGGGTTGTTAATTTCATTAACGTTTGTTAATATTTATTGCTATCATTTTATTAGTTCGTGGTCATGTGTGTTTATCGGTTCTTTGTCAATCAAATACTGAGCCAAACTTTAATAAATTCGGTGTCTTTTTCATGCTGAGGAATAAAGACCCAGGCCTAAGCATTAGCTAACTGGTCTACGGATTAGGCTTACAGTTAACCTTCTAACATTTCAGCCCACTCCCCCCCCCCCAATATATATATTGTAACGTAATGACACCAAACAATCATTACTGGAGATGTTACAGTTGTCTTCTATTAGTGATATTGCGATTTAGTCAGTCTTCATATCATTTTAACGTTCATTCATCACGTGCCGTGCCGATAGGTGTGAGCGGTCGTGTTTCGCCATTTCACTCGATCACTAGAGTCGTGGATGCGCTCAGTGTTCTTGTCTCGATCATGCCACGTGGCGAAGCCATCCGGGTATTTTCTTCTATGCCTTCCCCTTGTTCTCTTCCCTTCAATCTTGCCAGTTGTCACCAAGTTCTGCAATTAATTTCTCCTCATAACTTGACAAAAAATGTTAGACTGTCTAATTTCTCTCATCATTTTACGATTTTCATTTGTTTCTTGTAGGACTTGGTCATTGGTTTTTCTGTCTGTCCATGCTATTCGTCGCCATGGCGATTTTTGTTCTAATCTCTTCAAGTTATCTCCCATCAGATGTTATGACTGTTCTGAGATAACTGTACCGATTCACTTGTTTAAGACTATTCCCATTTACTTGTATATTACATTGTGGAATTTCCTTCGTCGTAGAGACGACCATAATATGTGTCTTCTTACAGTTTAATTCTAACCCAAGTTGTTTACTGTGTGCAAACAACCGCATCTACTAAATGTTGCAGATCCTGCTCATTGTCTACAATCAATAATGTATCATCCGCATACCTAATGTTATTGAATGGTTCCTTTAATATCTTCTACATTTCTGAAAATATTTTTACTGTACAAGGAAAACAGATCTGGAGACATTACACATCCCTGTCTCACACCTCTCTTAAAAGGCTGATATTTACATATTTCATTGTCAATCCTTATGGCGGCTGTTATTTCCAATATATGTTTTTTCCAAGTTCGAGGTCTTTCCCATCAATTTGTAGATCTGCAAGCATCTTTATCATGTTGACATGTCTTACTTTATCGACAGCCTTTGTGTAGTCAATAGAGCAAAGATGTAGGTCTTTGTTTACTTCTATAGAACGTTCAATTAATGTTCTCTCGGCAACGTCGGCGTTTAATTCACAATGTATGAACAACTTACAATGTTAGTCCATACATGATATGTCAAACAGGTTTGCCTTAATTCTGTGTGTGTCAGGCAGTTGTTACATCAACTTACGTTGTTTGAATTATTTAAAGTTAATATTGTTTCTGTTCTGTTGTGTTGCTATTTCCATTACTTCTGGCATACTTCTTTACTTGTAAGTAGAACGCATTGAAATAGAAAGAACTATAAGTAATAACTACTGGACAAAGATAAATTAGAATTTTACAGAAGACAGTTATGTATGTGACTGTCCACTCGCTTCCCATCCCACAGCGTTATAGGTGACCTCAACACAAACTGTTGTGTAATTGTCAACTTCTTGTTTCCCATCCCACGACGCTGCAGGTCAGCTGAAGAAAACGAGAGTTGTAACCCTTCCCTCGCAGCATTCACACGTTACATTGTCTCACCGTCCTCTCGTCTGTAGGCCGGACGAGAGCTTGACCACATTGTTAATGAATGATTTCTCCTGTCCTCCTCTTCTGCTCTTTATTCACTCATTGAATTATAGGCCCTCATCCAACTCACGCCTAGAAATCCTGTCTTTGTCATCACCTGACCCTGCATGCCCTTCCCATATTGCTCAACTCTATCTCTAATGCCCTTCGCTGTGAATTTGTGTATTCTCATTTCTGTTGTCGTATATGGATTTCAGAGAAAGGACTCTTGAGTTATGATTTTAACAGGTTTTCCCAACGTTTGTCCCATCCAGCGCCATCTTCCCCTCACCTTTTGATTCACAACAATTTGTTCCACCCCAAGCTCTGCACTAGTGATTGAGTCATACCATTTTAGCCTTGTTCTTCGCATACCATAGTTACCGCACTGTTGTAGCATACATGTCTATAGCCAAAGGATTATGGACGCAATTTGTAATCCTGCATTCCACGTTCGGAACACAGCTGCCACCGATTTGGCAGCAGACCGCCTGTGTTTATTTTCATACAATAGCAGGAGTGCCGGTTGTTCTGAAGACAATGACAAACTACTGGACGTAAACTCTCCAAGAAATCCAAACCAGCCAAATCATTGACTGCGACGTTCTGTAAAGGATACGGTTAGAAATTATATGTAATTCTTGTAGTCAGTCGTTCTCCTTGTTTCTGACTCATGCAGCAGTCCTGATTTGATGTCCAGGTTAAACTTCTCAGTTTGGTTCTACATTTTATGTCATTAGACTTCCACAAAATTTCCTGGTGCTGTGAAAGCTCCCTTGCCTTTTGTAATAAAATTTTAAAAAAATGTTCAATCTTCCTCTTCTTCTGCTTTCATACGGAGTGTTCAGATGTAATTGCGTTGTGCCTGTTTAATTGCCCCTTTAGGCCAACATATCCGACTTCTACGGGCATTTGTTGACCGGGTTGAGCTTCTCGGGTAATTGTTCAATCTATTTCCCCGCATGTTTATTTACATTGCTACCTAATTCGTTTTTTGTTTTGTGTTTGTTTGGTGTGTGCTCGCTTGCTTTTTGAACTCAAGCGTAACCCATACACGTGCACTTCTAGTGCACTAGACTGATTTTTGCGTGTGGTTTAGCTTTCCCTGTTACCAATGTCGCTCGCCATCAGATCAGCTAGAAGTGTTATTCTACTTCTCGCCAATGGAAGACGGGGTTATGACCTGATGTAGAAATATCTAAACATAATTCAGGACCCAGTCTCTTTTTCTGATGAGCCAGCATATTTATTTTCGCAAATACAGTCTAAGAAAATGATTAGAAGGCCAGGCATCAGGTGGAAATCGTTAGGCGCGATAGCGAACAAGCGCCTGAATTGTTCTACCTCTGGTATGATTGCTTTGATTTATTCTAGTTATGTCTTTCTCCTGCGAACAAGTTTTACTTTGGTCCTCTATTAAGTGCGGTTTATGTTCCATCTGATTTCTTGTGTGCGACAATGTCGACAGCGTATTCCGTGACTCCAAGGGCAACAACCCAGGGTTTGCGAAAAACTGCACCCGGAACCGAATGACATGAGTCCGAAAACGAACCCAGGGCCTTCAGGGCACGAAATGAGAGGTTTTTGATATATGCACTTGACGAGAGATAGTACAGGGAGCCGCGATAGCTAGACACACCCCTGTGTATGGATTCGATCCCCACCAAGGTGGGTTCGAATATGTCTAATCGATCTGGTATCTCAGGTTGACCTAGCATAGAACAGGTGCGCCCAGGAAGGTTAACCCGGTCAACAAATGCCTGAAGAAGTTGGATGTGTCGGCCGAAAGGCCCAAATTTCGCAGCTATGCTGTAAACAATCACAACGCAGTTACGTCAAAAACAAACATTCCGAACGAACGCAGAAGAAGAAGAAGAAGAAGAAGAAGAAGAAGAAGAAGAAGAAGAAAGGCGGTCGGCGTGCTACTGATCACATGATCCAGTGAGTGCCTGTTGGTGTATACATAGTGTGAGTCTAGCACCATATACACAATGCCATCAATACTGACCCCCAGGTGCACTTTCTATGCAATTTTACGTCCAGTAGTTTGCCAATGGGTTTTGAACGAGATAGTCAACATTGAAGTCCTACTGACCGGTGTATGGGTTGATTCCGCTACCCCACCGTCAGCGCACTGGACCTTTAAGAACTAGAGATCTCTTTGATAAAAAGGGTGATCCGTTCGCTAGCGTCGACTGTAACTATGATCTCATCATCATTATCATCCAGTGCCTTGCCGACTGGCGTGTGCGATCATACCTCTCCACAAATTACGATCTCCGACATCATGGATCAGTTCGTGTGTTGACTCCCTTCCGTGCCATGACACAAGACTGTCAAGAATCATAAAAGGCTGTCTTCCCCTATCTCTCTTTCCGCAAATTTTTCCGGTTGTCACGACTTGTTCCAGTTTTTGTCTTCTCATAACATGGCCAAAAAACGAGCACTGCCTCTTTCTGATGTTTGTGATAAGTTGTATTTGCGACTCAGCTTCCCTTACAACTTCCCGATTTCTCAGTTTGGCTGTCCAACTAATTGTCATCATTATTCTAAGTATTAAACTACATTTCTTCAAGGCTTCCAAGGATTCTTTCGTCTGTGTACTAATTGTCCAGGACTCGCAGCCATATGAACTATGATCTACAAGATCTTCTTCTTCTTCTGCGTTCATCCGGAGTTTTTTTTTTTTCGGATGTGATTGCGTTGTGCCTGTTTACAGCAGAGCTGCGTTCTTGCGCCGTTAGGCCGACACATCCGACTTCTGCGGGCATTTGTTGACCGGGTTAACCTTCCCGGATCTACAAGGAGATAACTAGAGAAGAAGCAGAAGTGAAGTATTGAAACATGGTGCGCATTTTATTTAGTTTACAATATGGCTGATCTTAAATGTAAACACATTAAAGGGCATTAATTGACCGGCGCTCATAACACAGAAACGTGCGTAAGTGTTAGAGAACAAATTAGGCAATACACAAGTAAGAAAGCCCAAGGACGGCTATCTCGTCGCACCAAACCACATTGTTCTATAGAAGGAAACCTTATCTCTTCTTAAATATAAACACACACAGATCGCTGAAGATTGTATTACAGAAACGTTTTCACGGCTTAGCGTTCAGCAGAATGAGAGTAATTTTTCCGACTCCCTAAAGACAGCATGAATACCATAAACTGACCAGTACTCGCTGGGCATCTGTCAAGATTTTCAAATCTGGTTCTCTAAGGCCAGAGGTCAATCTGCTGACCAGATGACCACAAAGAAAACGAATAAAAGGTGTTCTTCTGCTGATTTTTGCCCCGTTTGTGCCCCACAAAAAGCGTGAGTGGACAATGGCAGTTACTGATAGGGTGATCCGTAGAACTTGAGGGACTTTTTTGTTGTTTCTTGACCACTGGTCAGTATTTCCGCACTGGTGTTTTTGTTGACAAGCTGTGAGTGATCTGAATGACCAGGGAAAATCAATTTCTAATCAAACACTGCTTTGCTTTATCTTGAACAAACTCAACCCGTGCCACCACAGGACATGGCTTTTGCAAACCAAAGTCGAGTTAGGCTGGTCATTTCCTATGGTCAAGTTATGAATGTATAATGTCTGGACAGCAGACTGACCACGCGACCCACAAGAACATGCGTGCAGATTTGTCTTCTTTTTTATTTTAAAGAAAGAAAATATAAATAGCTGAGCTTGTTGACTTTTCAGGCAATGTCAGAGAGTGACAGATGTTCCATCGTGTCTGGGCATCTAATTTACTTTTAATTTCTTCTCCACGCGTAAATAAACTTTCTTAACTTAAACGACTCTTCCTTTACTCCGGACAAACTCATAAGGGCTCAGTTAACATTCTTAAGATACAAAATAACAATGCTACGTTTCAATTCAAAATACACAAAAGTAGTCGTTTGAAAGTTTAGCTCACCGTACATAAAAGCGACACATGATACGTTGGTCAGGTGCTACCTACAAGTGTGTATGCTTCTCTACCAAGCAAGGCAACATGAGTAAATGTGTTACTACACGCATGTGGAACTTTGATGGTATGTTGGTTTGTGCGCTTTCCTGCTGAAAAAGCGACTTGGGTTCTTATTCTCATTCTGAGTTCGTCCAGAATGTTGTATTAGACATAATTGTGATGTACCTGTTTACAGCAGAGCTGCGATATTCGCACCTTTCTGCCGACACACCCGGCTTCTTCAGGTATTTATTTGTTGACCGGGTTACCTTCCCGGTATTTGGGTTCAGTTCCAAGCACTGGCATAATTATCTTTCCAACCAATGCGGTTCTCGGGTCGATCCATCCTCGTACAGTTAGTACCAATTTTCAGAAAATGAACGGCTGCGAGGAAGGGAACTGGACCTCTCACATCAATTTGCTGTTGTCAAGAATATGATAAGGAATCACTTCGCACCCAGCTACAATCTGTCGTGGGGCTACCTCACATGCAAGATGTTTTGTGTAAATCCTTCTTTCCAATATAATTGTTACCCTACCATCTGTACTAGAATTGAATAATAGGAAGATCGAAGTCATGGTGATATCAGAGAAACAGATTGTGCCTAAATATACACTTAAAGTGAAAGATGTTATTTTTGGGCAAGTGCAGAAATTCAAATATCTAGGCACATGGATAACCTCAGATGGAAGATGCATTACAGAGATGAATAACTGAATATGACAAGCAAAACCTTCAATCTATGAAATGAACATTTTATGCAATAACTCATTGTCATTAGAGGTTAGAGAAATAATTCTTGCATGTTACATAGAACCAGTTCTAACACGTTGTTGCGAATCATGGACAGTTAATAAAGAAGCGAAAAAATCCCTGAAGGATTTTGAGATGTAGATTTATAGAAGAATTCACGAGGAACTTATATAAGAACTAATAGAAGAATGCTGAAAACTCCTTGGACAGCCAAAATGAGCAATGTGAATATTTTGAGGAAGACTTAGTCGTAAAGACAACTTATCATAACCATCAGAAAGAGGCAGTCTTTTTTATTTCGTTCATCAACTCTCTTTTCATTCCCAGTTTTTCTAGAACCTCTGTATTTGATTGTTTCTGTTTCCATAAAATACGACTGCTAAGTCCTGTAAAGGATATGCAAGCAACCTAATCAGGTGTTGTTTTTTCGTTCTCGCTTGTTTGGTTTTGAACTCAAGCGTAGTCCACAAACGTGCACTTCTAGTGCCTGAGTCTGTTTTTTTTTTTGGGGGGGGGGGGGGGGGAGGGGCGGCACATTATAAGACAGGTGGCTCTGTGGCGAAGAGGGCACAAATGAAATTCGTAGTCCCACATACCGCATTTGAAACAGAGCTGCGGGCGATTTGGAAACAGATCGCCTTGCGTTGGTTTCCGGACAAAGGTATGAGTGCCTGTCGTTCAGAAAGCAATGATAGACTTCATTCATTCATTCATTCATTCAGTAGCATATCCTTTGCAGAACCTCGCTCCCATAACAGCCTTCCGGAAAACCTCTCGATCATAAGCAAGATGTTCCGCGTCCGATACACCCATCTGGAGATCATCCGCCACATCCTGCACCCATCTTCTCTTTGGCCTTCCTCTTCCTCTCTTCCCAGGCATATACCCCTCCATTATTGTTCTCCCTAAACTTTCGTGACGTTTCAAGTGACCAAAATATTTCAATTTTCTTTGTTTTATCGTCTTTAGTAGCCAACCTTCTTCAATACTCAGCTCTTGAAATATGGATGCATTTGTTCCTTTCTTTACCCAAGATATTCTTAGAACTCGTCTATAACATTTACATTCAAAGGCATTTATGCGCTGTTCAGCCTGTTTAGTAAGTGTTTAAAGTTGCGTATTCTTTACAAGACGTTGCAGTCAACATCAGCATTTTACAGCCGTTGTTGATGCTTTGGCACATTTTACGTTCAGTAGTTTGACATTGCTTTCTGAACGACAGGCTCCCATACCAATACGTTAAAACCAGCGAGACAGGGTCTGCTGCCAAATCGGTCACCGCTGTTTCGAACGCGGGTAAGCGGCATTACGAATCGCGCCCGCAACGCTATCGCCACGGAGCCCGGCCAAGAAATTACAAACAGCCAAAAACATTCTGGGATTGATTGCGACATCCTGTAAACGATATGAAACTAACTAACTTTTAACTTTCATTAAATAAGGGAAACACTTTTGATGTATGCGCTCCAAATCCTCATTTTATAAAAGTTATGAATTCTCACTTTCCTCTCTTTTTTTCCCCCTATTAAATTATATTGTTTACACAAACATTAATACCTCGGCTTAGAGAACTGAAGTAGAGACCCCAGTAAGGTGCCGTTGGGTTGCATTTTTCAAGAGCTATCAAACTATATAAAATCATTGGTAATTGGGAAAGTTAGCCCGCACGCAAGAATCAGTCCAGTGCACTCCCAAGTGTATCAACTGCCGATAGTTCTGGAAGGCCCCGGTTAACGTCGAGGTTACGTTCTTGGAAAACGCGACGTTGAGTGAAACGACGTATAGCGAAACACTATTTCCCATAGAATTAAATTAAATACAGCGTATTGTGTACTATAGTAATGTTTGTTTTAATTTTTTTTTTTCCGCGTTTCCATCCTGTTTCAGGATATTGCGGTCAACACCAGCATCTTTCAGCTGTATGTTGATTCCTAGGCTAGATTACGCTCATCAGCACGCCACGACTTTCTGAGCGACCGGCTCCATACTCTCATAAGTCACTTTTGCGATTCGAACCACTGCTAATTCTCGTCGCGTCACGTGACGAGAGTATTCGGGGTTAGCGGAGAAAGCTGCTAACTCCTCGGCCATGGAGCCGGTTTGTTTTAATGGTTGTTGATATTTATTGGCTAAATAGAGATGGGTTGGTGGGCGAGTGGTAGAGTTATTGGGACGTAGAGGCATTACATTCTGCCTCTTCATCTGATGATGAAACTCTAACCTCTTCATGCCTCTTTTAATGCCTCTTCTTTGCTTGAGCCGGTCTCCCTGGCTTTCTCCGTAATTGCGAATACTCTCGTGGTTGACGTGAGCGCATGAGGATTGGAAGCGGTTCGAGTCGCGCCAGTGACTTATGAGAGTATAAAAAAGTCGCTCAGAAAGCAATGGCAAACTACTGAGCGTAATCTTGGGGTCGACAATATCAAATAATCTTTCATTAGAGACAGAAATCGACAGACGCATCGGAAAGGCAGCCACAACATTTTCCAGGTTAGCTAAAAGAGATTGGGAGAATAATAGACTATCAGAGCGTACAAAAGCTCAAGTATATAAAGCTTGTGTTGTTAGCACACTACTCTATGGGTCTGAATCCTGGACCCTGTACTCAAGACAGGAAAGGAAGTTGAATTCCGTCCACATGAGATGTCTGAGACGTATCCTGGGCATAACATGGAAAGACCACATAACAAACAAACAGGTGCTTGAAAGAGCAGATATTACCACAGTGCACACCCTCCTCAAGCAGAGACGCCTCCGGTGGCTGGGCCACGTATCTCGAATGGAGGATGAACGTATTCCCAGAGATCTCCTTTACGGAGAACTAGCCACAGGAAAGAGACCAACCGGAAGACCCCAAATGCGATATAGGGATGTGTATAAACAAGATATGAAAACCATTGGAATAGATCGAGTCCACGTGGGAGAGAGTTGCAACAGACAGATGCTCCTGGAGAAGAGATGTACGAAATGGACTGGTGCTCTTTGAGCGCAATCTGATCCAACAAGCTGAAGATAGGCGGCACAGGCACAAAGCGCAGTCACTTACTGCGGGAATTGCCTCGTCTTACAGATGTGGAAACTGTGACAGGGATTGTCACTCTCGCATTGGACTATACAGTCACCAGCGGTGCTGCCAGGCACCTCCCAAGCGGCACAACTCTATAGTCCTTCAGGACTGAAAGAGGCCTACTACTACTACTACTACTAATCTTGCCAAGGAATCAACAATCAACTGAAAGATGCTGATGCTGACAGCGATGTCCTGTAAAGGATATGCAAAACATTTTTTCTTTGCTTGAACAAAAATTTTGTCCAATGTCTGCTGCACAGTAACCACCCTCAGTCATGGCCTTTAACTCTGCAAGGAAACTTTGCAACTGGAGTATCAACACTCGCCGCTTCACCTGTTGTCTGAATGTTGTGCAGGTGTGAACGCTTCTTAAAGCGTTCAAACCAACCACGACTCGCTCCAAAACTATCATCAGCACTACTAGTACTGCTCTCACCCGCTTTCTTAGCTAGATCATCATAGAGAGAATTTGCTTTCTCTTGGATAACCATCTTGCTCACAGTCATATTCCGTTAGTTCTGGTCTTCAATCCAGACGGCCAATAGTGTTTCCACGTTCTCCATGAGAATACTTCTGGTACGAGTGATCTTGGAAGCACTCAAAGGGGTTACGTTTTTAGCACGCTCTTTGATTTTGTCAGCACCTGCATGAATTGTCCCAGCCTCAAAACGACGTTATGGCGAAACGTAGCGACGTAAAGTGAAGTTAGTTCCCAATGTGATGACGTTATAGCGAAACGACATATACCGAAGCGACGTATAGCGGGGCATTCCAGTAGTAGAAGAAGGAGCAAGCATGGAATATAAATTTAGAGCTAGACTGGGAATAGTATTATTTTGATTTTTTTTTCTTTTTGCGCTCGCTCGTTTGGAACTCAAGCGTAGTCCATACATGTGCTTTTACTTCTAGTGCACACGATTGATTTTTGCGTGCGGATTAGCTTTTCCAATTACCAGTGTTCCTTGCCATCAGGCAAACCCTCTCCAACTTCCGAGGTACTTTACGTCCCCTAACCAAGGACGAGAAGTCAACATGTTAGTCCAACTGACCCGTGTAGGGGTTGAACCCGTTATCTTGTCATCAGCACACCGGGTGTTTAAGAACGAATAGTATGATAAACTATACCATAATGACGAGATCGAGATACAGTGAGTGCGGGAGAATTCATTGCAGCGACCTTCGTTGTGGAGATAGCATCTCGTCTGATGTGATAGTGAAAATGAAGCCCTTGTAGCAACACCTGTCTAAACATTAAAGTCAAGAAGCTAGGAAATCACACGTGACTATAATGTTTATTTTTCTTCCCGCCGATCAGTGTCTCCCATCATTTGTTTGTGTCCCATGTTGTTTCTTGTGCTGAAAAAACGCCGACGGAGGGAAAAGTAACTCATTTTGCTGTTTTCTTTGGTAAAACAAGCTACAAGAACACGATCAGTGCTGACAGTTTTTTTACCCTAAGAGTCCAGAAATAAACGGTCATTCGCAGTTTACCGAAGAGTGAACAAGGAAGCGGCTTCTGTTGCCTCTTTGTTGTTTCCTGTTAGATATTTGTAAAACAACGAGACTAAGTGAAGTTCATTTTTGGCTTCATGTACTTGCACAAACCTTGGTAGCTTCAGAAAGCTGTGTGACCTTCCACATTGTGAACTTTGAATTGGTAAAACTTTATCTCGTTAACTTTGAGCTAGAAAAACTATCTACAGTTAACTTTGAATTTGAAAAACTTTTTTCTGGCTGACTTTAAATTGGGAAACATTTCTGTAGTTTCTTTTCACTGGGATAATTCTCACTGGTTACCCTTTATTTGTGATAACTATCTCTTATTACGAGAGTAGACATAGCGTAGTGGCTAGACGCTCGCCGGCCAGTCCGATAGCCATGGGTTCGAAACTTCATTGTGGTGAATTTTTAAAATTCGTCTGGTCTCCGGGGTCAACCCAGGCTAAAAATGAGAACCAGAGAATGTCTTGGGAAGTAAAGGCTGACGAATGCCGAATGATGAATCACATTTGGATCTATCACCACTTGCCCAATGCACTTTAAAGGTTGGAAAATGATTCTTTTCTTTTTCATCTTCTGTTAACTTTAAACCGGAAAAAACTATCTTTGGTGAACTATAAATTGGGAAGACTTATCTCCTGTTAACTTTGAATTGGAAACACTGTCTCTGGTTTACTTTGATCAAGGATCACTATCATTTGCACACTATTACTATCACTGGATCACTATCATTGTTCACATTTCTTGCGTCCAAGTAGAAATAGCGTACATTAGTATGCCAACTTGCGTCCTATGAGGTCCGAGGCGGGAAGTTGTTCAGTGCATTGATTTATCAACACTGGTGTTCCAGCTGCAATCATCAATAAGAAAAGCAGCACAGCAAACGACACCCCCCTCCCCACACACATACACACGTGCGCACGCGTACGTTGTAATGTGTATGGGGTATGTGGTGGTAGACATTTGTATAAACCAAATCCCCACTAGATGGGTGACATAGTAAATATCACGCTCGTCGTCATTACTTGCCAGGGCATTTTACGGTGCCCATTTTAGGACGGGTCGACCAGGCCACTAAACATTTGCCTGAATGGAGATTCGAACACGCGACAGCTGTGTCGGCGTGCAACGTGTTGACCACTACGTTACCCTATCTCTCAATCTTTAGTAAAGGCAGAATTGCATTTTTCCCCCCCCCCCCCTCATATAGAAATGCTCAATTGTCGAGTCAACCTGGTAAAATTGGTACCAGCTTTTTTTTCTTCTTCTTCAAAGATAAGGAAGTGAGGAAGTGAAAAGTCACACCTCCTCAAGTTGCTGTGGCTGCCAGGAGAGTGCCGGCCGTGGAATTACCTGTGACTCTTGTTCTACCAGCGTCTGACAACACCTGTTTTCCGTTGCATTGACAACCGCGGGGTTTTCCCCCTTCGCTCTTTTGTTCAGAAGTCTAAATGAGCTTCCGGACAGCATGTCCGATGTCCTGTTGTCTGTCTTTCTCTTGTCTAATGGGGCAGGTTGGGAATCTGGTCGCCACATTGCGGGGACTTTCCCCAAGTCTTAAAATAACCTTAAGACGGCATGGTGGCCTAGTAGTTAATCAACCTGCTTGCCTACATGGTGGTTTTGGTTCAATTCCCAGTAGTCACATTGGTTTCTGACTAGTGGCGATGTGGTTAAACTGTTTGCCTCGATTTCTGGCGAGCGTGGGTTCTTTCCCCTGACTGCGTGATTCAGAGCGTGAGTGCAGTTTTCCCCCACAAGTTTCTGGAGGGAATCGGTGGAGCGACGGAGGTTTGTTTCGTACGATGCTTCCAGCAAGCAGTTTGCTGTTCTGCGGAGAGAGACTGGGGTAGATTGGGGTAACACCCGATGCAATGAAGTCGATCCTCTCTCCTTTAGCCCTGTATCAAAGTACTTTAGTTGCCTAGTTTACACACTTCAGTAGCAGTATCTGCCACTTTGGGCTACTATTTTTTTATTTTTTTAAATAGGGAAATGTGATGCCTATATTGCTAGAGATGCGAGTTGCGGTGGCGCAGTGATTAGCACGCCAGCCTGCCGGCCCTGTGTTCGAATCTTCGTCGAGAAGAGGATTTGTGTTTAAACAAGTGACCTGGGCTCTCAGGTGGACTCAGTCTCAAATGGGCACCAATAAATATTCTGCGAAGTAAAGGCAACCGGTGCGACACTAACCACCTTCCCCATCAAGCGCCGATTGGTCTGTACACAATATGGGGCTGGCACCATGTACCCATTACGCCTCACGGCCCGGAAAAGGTCCCTTTAAAACATGCGGTCCTTTTACACTTCTTATTGTGCATTTGACATGTGGTGCTAGACTCGTACTATTTTAGCCCCGGGAAGGTTAACCCGGTCAACAAATGCCCGCAGAAGTCGGATGTGTCGGCCTAACGGCGCAAGAATGCAGCTCTGCTGTAAACAGGCACAACGCATTCACGTCCGAAAAAAATAAAAACTCCGGATAAACGCAGAAGAAGAAGAAGAAGAAGAAGAAGAAGAAGAAGAAGAAGAAGAAGAAGAAGAAGAAGAAGAAGAAGAAGAAGAAGAAGAATTTGAGACCAATCAACATTGGGTCGGTGAATTGGCCAGTACCACGTCAACCGCTTGTACGTCCACGACATCTCCTAGTACTATTTTAGGCTGGGTCGACAGAGGAGTTTATGTTGATTTTAAAAATCCGTCCATATTCGGATTCAAACATTTGACAATCAGACCGGCTTGCCGTCATCTGGCGATTACGCTACTATGGCTCTGAAAGGCTCATTTACCGCACTTATATTGCCGGTGAGTACCACCGTGGTCGGAGTGCAGTCCCAGACTTGGCATTTTCCAACGAACCTTTGATTGATATTAGCTTCTGAGGATGACCACTCCAGACAAGCCGCTTACACAACTCTCATTCCTCGTTACTGTCGATGGCTACTGCTCCCTGGGCTTGATCATCAGTTCAGGTGGGTTTCAATCTCGGACCGCGTACGGCTGTCTTGTCTACGCCTGACATCTGGCACTTATTTAGCAACGGCGATGTGGGAATGACTTGGTCACATCACATCGCTTGCTGCGATCGAGTCCTGTCACCAAACACCAGGGGACATGAGATCATCTTGACTGTACATTCTGTCAGACTGGTTTTCATTCATCTCATGATGTTATCTTCCCAACTGTATCGTCGTCTACATCTTGCTCACCCGCCTTCAACCTCACCATCCAGCATGGTTTTTATGAGTCTTATGTCTTTTAACGTGGCCGAAAAAATGTTCACGTAACTCTTTTATTTCGTCTATCAAGCCTCTTTTCATTCCCAGTTTTTACTAGAATATCTATATTTGATTGTCTTTGTTTCCATGAATTACGACATTTTCTTCAGTATATTCACATCTCCAGGGCCTCTATTCGACTTTCTAGTTGCTTGTTCATTGTCCAGGTTTCCTCACCATATATATGTTGAATATACATAACATTTGATAATTCTAATTTTTAATGTGTTGTTAATATCTCTAGATGTTAATACTGATTTCATGATGTTGAAAGCATTTTTGGCCATTCCTATTATCTTTTTGATTTCCGTTTCACTTTTGCTATCGTCTGTTATTACATATCCAAGGTAGGAGAAACTTGTTAATGTGCCTGGTGTATTTTAATGACTGTAGTGTTTGAAAATATTGCCGGTCCAAGTTTGGTATTTTCCTATTATTTTGCATGAACTTTACAGAGGGTGAATACAAAACTTGGAGCGGCAATATTTTCAAACACTGCACAGTCATTATAAATACACCCTATAGTATGCAGTATGTTAGTGCACATGCCTGTAAAGACAATGGTTTCTGGTTCAACCCCCAGTAGAAGCAGAATTGTTGTTTCCGACATCTCTGGGATTGACCCAGCCTAATAGAAATGGGTAACAGCCAGTTTTCTGGGAATTGCCTGGAAAGGATAGGTGACGACAAAGGGAATTGCCACCCCAACTCACATGTCATTATCTAGAATATGCGAAGGCGCAACTTGTCACACCCCAACTGGACTATATTTATCTTTCCCATACACAAGATGATGATGCTTATTTTGGCAAGTCGATGTGACCGAAAGGATAAGAACTCTGGCTCTTAAACTTCTGGTGCGCTGATGCGAGGTAGATCGTTCCATCATTAAGTTGGACTTAAACGTTGACCTCTCGCTTAGAAAGCAATGGCAAACTACTGAACATAAAATTACCTAGAATATCAACCCGGGGTTGATCGCAGCGTCCTGCAAAGGCAATGCAACATTTTAAATATCTGTTATATTTTCTTGAGAAGAATGTCATCTGAATATATATTTTGTTTCCGCACTTCGTGCACCCAAACAACCTGTCCATCGCAGATTATCTCGCATTTTATGTTATTATTATTACTTGCATTATCATATTTAGTTGTGTAAAGCGAATTTGAGCACGGCAGTGTATCCTCGCTACCCATAATATATCAGGTACTATATTTATAATTTCCACAGATCGAAAGGACAAGCCAACAAATTAGCCAAACCTGTGAATCAACCAGCTAGCGATCATTCACACCTGACATCGCTACAAACACCACTGACCCCGTTGATGTCGTCACTGTTTCCTGCATCTTTTGCTCCGGCGGCTATTTTTACACCATCCAATGAGAATGGACATGGTCAAATGAGTTACAGCAACCAGTCGCTGCATAAAATACAGAGACAAGACCCATCGTTGGCAAACGTCCCTACACGCATGGTAAAGTTTGTTTCACGTTTGTAAACAGAAACTAGACATTAGCGTTTGCACTTTGTGTTTTTTCGTGTTTTAACCCCATTACGTTATCCTATTGCAGATTATCTCGCATTTACTAATTATTATTACTACTTACAAGTTACATTATCATATTTAGTTGTGTAAAGCTTATTTGAGCACCGCATCTATCATTTCTAAAACTTGTGGAGATATGATTTAGCTAGATATTTGGAAATAGTGACCATGCAGGATTAGAAGCAATCACAAAAGGTAAGGTGCGCTATAAGACATGCTTTGTGCTTTGTATGTGTTTATACTGCAGGATTCCCGTCACTGAGCTACCTATTAGGGGGCGTGGTTACGGTATCCTCCTCGGCAGATACCGGATTCGATCTCAGCGTGGGGATGATTAATTTTCCGGAAATCATTGGTATCTAATGTTACCGTTGATCTTTGCGTTAGTGAGATGGGATACCAGTCTTCTCTGGTAGCGGCGAAAAAAACTCCAGAGGTCCAGTGTGCTAGTTGTGCATGTCAAAGAACCCACGGCAGTTGGAAATTGCTCTGGAAAAGTTGTTAAACAAATAAAAACTACACCCGGGTACATAGATCCGGTTACCCCGGAAGGAAACTCGAGAGAAAGCAAACTTTGGCATGGAATTTTTGCAGGGTCTGACACAGTGGCATTTTTATTTTGGCGCATACCCTTCGGAAAAATTACGGAAGAAGAAACGGAATAATTTCATATTAAATCATTAAGATTGTGTCACCGATTATGTAATGTGAAGATTTCAAGCGGGGGTATATATAAACTATGTCTGACTCATGAAGCGATTACTATAACTCATGTCATGTTCCAATTAGTTGTATAGGGTGTATTTTTGACTGTGCAGCGTTTGAAAATATTGCCGTTCCACGTTTTGTATTCACCCTCTGTGGAGTTCATGCAACATGAAAGGTAAATACGAAACTTGGAACGGCAATATTTTCAAACAACCCACAGTCATTAAAAATACACTTTAGAGAAACCAGCATGTGGGTCTAAAGGAGTTAATCGAAGAGCACTATGTTGCAGGAGGAAGTAATTCTTAGTGTAGGCATAAAGAACTACCCTGTTACAAGCTCAGTTTTGTGACTCTGGGCCTTAGTTGGTCATAGGAATTTGAAGCTCGACTTTTATCGGAACATTGCGCCACATATTATAACACAGATCACAAACAGTGATTTGTCGAAATACTGGAGTAAAATATCAGCCATTTATGTAGAAATACTGGAAGGAATTACCAACCATTTATGTAGACATACTGAAATGAGGTACCAGCCATATATTTTATTTAATCTGTACTCGTAGAGTCTCGACTACCGAAACCACTCTTGGTGGAGTTTGGTATATTTCGAACGATTTTTAGATCCTTGAAGTGGCGTGTCTTATAACAAGCGTTAACCTAACAGCTGTGACATACCAAGATTTAAACTAACAGTTGGGACATACCAAGATTTAAACTAACAGCTGGGATATACCAAGAATTAAACTAACAGCTGGGACATACCAAGAGTTAAACTAACAGCTGGGACATACCAAGAGTTAAACTAACAGCTCAATCACCTCATAAGAAAATCCAAGACTCAGGGATCGTGTCAGATGGCGAACAGTGACAACCCACGCCCGTCGGCATGGCACATGATGATGATAAGAAACACACCTCGGGTTTGTGAAGACAATGGCAATTAACACTTCAAGTATCTTGCACTTTAAATAGACATTAAAGGGAAATAAACCTGAAAATGTGATGTTTTCCTCTTTAATTATTTCCCTTTATATTTGTTTCCTCTATATCCAATTTGTAATTAAAAATTGCTGTAAGTATGGCCAGCATTCTCAATGCCACGATGCCATTGTCCAAACAACTATTGTACTTTAGCAGTATTACTGTTAATTTGTCAATTAGCTCTTGTTAGTGTGTTCAATTATTGAACTGCAATACACTAGGAAACAAGTTTTTTATATTAAATTTAGAAACTGCAGTGTATAACATACTGTATACATGTTTGCACCATAAACTGTCAGGTCTTATTCAGATATAACCAAGCTACGGCATAACAGTAGGCGGTACACACTGATGTGAGGACCTGATGGAGCGGCTCTGGCCCCAGGGGGAAACCACGAGCCCTTAATAAAAACTACATTATTTCGGTTAACGCCGAATGTTGAGCGGCACTCAGCTAACCAGCCACCCCATTGTGCCAACGGCTTTGGACAGAGCAGCTCAATTGGGAGGATAGAAGCCTTATCCTGGTGCAAGAAAATGCAACCTAAAGACTAAGTGCCCTAAGCCTTGGCCGGCAATTTGTCTAGGATCAAACTCTGACTGGCAGGCAATTAGAGCATGGCTTTGCTGATTATGTAGCTTGTCTTGTTCCAGATGTATTGGTGTTACCTTTCCTCTGGAGTAAACTAGGCAGGCTGTGAGAAGGATCGTGCTGAATGGGCAACACATGGTCTTTTCAGTTTAGTCGTAGCTTTGTGCTACAGAGAAGTCTGATCAGTCACATTCGCTACCAGTATGTACTGTAATTATGCCTTTTTTTTAAAAGCACAATGTAACAAACTATCATCTATCAAGTCGGCAAGGTGCCAGTATGTACTATAATACACACAGTATTTTATAAAATACTGATTTGTAAAGTAGCCATAAAGTAAGCTTGTTTCTACACATAAACAAAAATAAGTGCAGTATCGTTATAAGACCCACATTTCAACTACTGTTGGTTAGTCATTAGTCACGGTTCCAACACAACTACAAAGGGTCACTCCATCATGCTCTATTCCTGTGCCAATAGATATCATATAGAATGCTCCTTAACTGCCCCATGTGAAAAGTAGAACAGACAGGAGTCTCGACAAATCAACAGCCTGCACAGGTTATGCAAAGTCCCGCAGCCAGAATGCCAGTGCAAAAGTCCCCACGAAAAATATAGTTTAACTACTGTAAGGCATACAAGTGATGTAATGACCATTATTACTCTGACAGCTTTTTTCTTTCCAAGACAAATTACCAGTTCTTCTTCTGGTGTTCATTCAAAATTTGTTTATATCTAAAATGTTACCTCTTGTATAAAGTTGCCAGTATTATTTGAAGAGGTAAGGTTAAAAATTACAATGCTAGCCATAGGTAAGTAAAGTAAAGGACCCTTTCACATGCATATCGGGCATATGGTGCCAGCCCTATACTTGAATAGACTAACAGACATAACATGGGGTCATGTGGACAAAATCACACCAGCCACTATACGGTGCCAGCCCTATACTTGTATAGACTAACAGACATAACATGGGGTCATGTGGACAAAATAACACCAGCCAGCCCTATACTTGTATAGACTAACAGACATAACATGGGGTCATGTGGACAAAATCACACCAGCCACTATATGGTGCCAGCCCTATACTTGTATAGACTAACAGACATAACATGGGGTCATGTGGACAAAATAACACCAGCCAGCCCTATACTTGTATAGACTAACAGACATAACATGGGGTCATGTGGACAAAATCACATCAGCCACTATATGGTGCTAGCCCTATACTTGTATAGACTAACAGACATAACATGGGGTCATGTGGACAAAATCACACCAGCCACTATATGGTGCCAGCCCTATACTTGTATAGACTAACAGACATAACATGGGGTCATGTGGACAAAATCACACCAGCCACTATATGGTGCCAGCCCTATACTTGATTAGACTAACAGACATAACATGGGGTCATGTGGACAAAATAACACCAGCCAGCCCTATACTTGTATAGACTAACAGACATAACATGGGGTCATGTGGACAAAATCACACCAGCCACTATATGGTGCCAGCCCTATACTTGTATAGACTAACAGACATAACATGGGGTCATGTGGACAAAATAACACCAGCCAGCCCTATACTTGTATAGACTAACAGACATAACATGGGGTCATGTGGACAAAATCACACCAGCCACTATATGGTGCCAGCCCTATACTTGTATAGACTAACAGACATAACATGGGGTAATGTGGACAAAATCACACCAGCCACCATATTGTGCCAGCCCTATACTTGTATAAACTAACAGACATAACATGGGGTCATGTGGACAAAATCACACCAGCCACCATATTGTGCCAGCCCTATACTTGTATAAACTAACAGACATAACATGGGGTCATGTGGACAAAATCACACCAGCCACCATATTGTGCCAGCCCTATACTTGTATAATCTAACAGACATACATGGGGTCATGTGGACAAAATCACATCAGCCGCCATATGGTGCCAGCCCCATACTTGTATAAACTAAGTCATACATGGGGTCATGTGGACAAAATAACACCAGCCACCATATGGTGCCAGCCCCATACTTGTATAAACTAAGTCATACATGGGGTCATGTGGACAAAATCACACCAGTCGCCTTGACTCCCCAAGACATTTCCTGATACCCATATTAGGTTGGGTTGACCTGGGAGCCAAGTTCAGTTTTTAAAATCTGCCTCTATGCAAACTTCAACACGTGACCACTGGGTTGGTAGGCAAGCATCTAGTTACTGCAACACACGGCTCCCATAGTACCATAGTCAGGCAGTGGGGGAAGGGGTCCTCACTAACTGGGTTTTGAACCCAGTTCAGCGGAAAAGTACTAACCATTGCACTACTAGCTATTGTGTCCACCCCCCTCCCCCTCGCATATCCTTTACAGGACATTGTAGTCAACACCAGCATTTTTCATCTGCTGTTGATGTCTTGGCAAGTTTTACGTTTAGTAGTTTGCCATTGCTTTCTGAACGATCGGCTCACATACGTCCGTAAATAATCAGCGCGATGCGATCCGCTGCCAAATCTCACCCAGCTGTGCTCCACACATGTATATACGGCATTACGAACAACGTTCTTAACTTCTTCGCCAGGGAGACCGGCTATTACTTTACCTGCTGTTAATTTCCTTGTCACACAGATCATCATTGTAAGGACACTTTATGGTCTCTTTGACAAAATTTTCATAAAATGGAACCAGTTGCACTGGTTCTTCTTGCAATTTAAAAAGGTTTACTACAGAGTTGTAATGCTGATGATAATGATGATGATAAAGATAATGATGATTCAGCTAAACATGTTAATGATATTTTCTAAATTTTCAACCAATGATTTCACAGGTTTCTGCCACAGACAGTTCACAGGAAAATCAGCGAACTTCTTCAAAAGTGCTAGCAAAATCTCACAATGGTGCCAAGAGAAGAAAGCCAGCAGTAGAGTCACATGACAGAGCTGCAGCCATGGAAACACTGACTCAGTCAAGTCCACTGCTCCCTCAGTTCTATTATCCTCCCGGCCATGTGTTATTTCCACAGCTGGACTCCTGTCATGTTCAGAACTTGCAAGGTTATTCCAATTACTCAGTGTTTCCTCAAAGACTAAATGACTACTCATGGATGGCCCATCAAAATGCAGCATTTCATTCTTCAAATATCACAAATACAAACTCTGCCTTAGAAATAGCAAATTTAGCAAACATTAAAGCATTCTCAGTCCCTGCCCAGCAGAAACCACCATCTGACTCATCTTATAGCAAACAGAAACTTGAGAAAAGTACTAATGAAGATCATAAAGTACATGAAGAACCAATTCAAGAGAATGAAGAGATTAAATGTACAACAGCAATCAAATCTGAACCTTGTTTTCCTGTTACAAAAAGTAACATTGGAAGTCCTGTGGGTACCTCATCTTTGCACTCACCACAGTTAAATTCTTCAAATGAATTCATGTTTGGACAATCCAGAAAATCACCACCACGTAGGGCTTTCAATTACAAACGTAAAAATGATGTTAGTGACAGTGACCTCCGTGGAATAGCTCCTAAGAAAAAAAGACTGTCTGGTGGTGAAAATGTTAGTGTCTCATGGACAACCAGTCCTCACTCCAGTGCAGCTCAGCATAAATTTAATCCCCCCATCACTAGCTCTCCTCACTCCCATAAACCAGCATCTGAATCTCCAGCTCCGATATTTTCTGTGCCATCCCCGTTGACTCCTAGAAGCACCCAATTGGCACCCAGCAGCTCAGAAACAGCGCTGGTGCCGGAACAGGCACTTGAATATCAACAATTTCCTATCGTACCTCTGCAGCCTAATGTCAGTACAGTGGGACAGGTGGTGGCAAGAGAGCCAGATGTCTTCTATTGTCATATGTGCAGTTATTTTGGTAAGTAGTTATTTTAAAATTGGCAACACAGTTAATTGAATTATAATTTATGAAAATCTTGATAGACCTTTTGCTATCAACCAAGTTCTATGAAGTAATTTTTAAAAAATATATAAATAGAAGCTTTCTGTGGTTTCCAATTTGTATTATTTATATGTCAATATATGAACTTGACAATTCAATGAGGGTCAAGCATTAATGACATATAGAAACAAAGAGGATGAATATTTAAGAGTAGTTATTATAAAATTGGCTACTGCACACAAAGAAGACCCTGTTGAGCTTGACTCTCGTCCGACTTTGTGGAGACACATGAAGGGTGTAGCATAGGTAGGAGTGCAAGCGCAGTTGAAATACCACTACTTTTATCGTTTCTTTACTTATCGAAGGATGGGAGATTTGCTCGCAATAGACGAGCAATATCTCCGGCGGACCTATTCCTGTTTGTTGCGGGATCAGCACAAGTCGGGCGGGGAGTCTGACGGTAGTACATGCTTTACACAGGTCCGGACACTTGTGATTGACAGAGTACGCGCCCTACGGTTCAGGCCCGTACGAGGCCCGCACCTGTGGGACTTGGCTGAACGTCTCTAAGTCGGGTCCCTTGGGTTCTAGGGCCTGGCCACCACTCGCCACCTGCTCATGGAGGCGAGGTCTCAGAGTTTTGACACTGCTGCCGCCAGTGTCTGCGGCCTACCTCGTGCCAGACGTATTGATTACCCATTCCTCTGGAATACACAAGACTAGGCCGAGAGAGGGAGCATGTCGTTTGGGCACCACATGTTTCTCTGAAGCTCTGCCCAGGCATTGTGATGGAATTTTGGCCACATTCCAACTCACATACTTTGGTCTGTCAAGACTGCAAGGTGCCGCTCACTGCACACTAGGGTTGTTATTATTGCATTGTAAGAAAATGGAGATTATGGTAGTTTCCAAGAAGAAATAAATGCCACAGTGTAACATCCAAGTAAATGGGGGAAAGCTGTAACAACTGATCTTTATTGCTGAAATAGTCAATGATGTCAATCAATGCTATATCATGTAGCATACATATTGTGCAGAGCTTATAACCATGTACTTGCTGTCTAGAGTCCTGTACCTAACTCATTTGGTGTTGAAGAAGGGATAAATGCCTGTAATTGCCTGTGTTCAAGAAATAACAGTCTTTCTAATGCAGTTGTGGTTTCTATTCTCTACAACATGATCCCCAATGACATTAACATTTTTTGACTTGCAATCAGAGAAACTTCTGACTGAAACAATATCAAACTGCTGACAATTTTAAAGCCCACATAATAATTCTGTACATACACATAGACCTGGGGAGAGAGTTAACAATTTATTAAGGTTCTAATATTATCTATTGTATTAGTACAACAGTATGCACAATAAAGGTAATGCCAAGGCAGATACTACCATAGGTGTAGCACGATAAAGGTAATGCCAAGGCAGATACTACCATAGGTGTAAAGTGGCAGACCTTCACATCCATTAGGTTGCAGCGTGTGGTAGGATAACCACATCTCTTTCTTGCCAATCAGTCAGGTGCCATCTCCACAATGAAGGTTGGCTAAACTGGAACTCCAACACAATCGGTCTCTCGCCCTGAATGCACATTCTGTCAGACTGCTGTTCATCCATCTTTTGATGTTATCTTCCCACTTGTATCCTTTCTTGCCATATTATGTTTTAACATTATTCTCAGAGAATCTTGTAAACTACCATACACCCATTTGTTAAAACTTGACTGACTCTATAGCAGTTCTATAGCAGTACTGAACAGTGAAAAATCTTGCATCTGCTGAGAATTGAACCTTGACTCCTGTGGTAACAAGCAGGGGCACAAATTACAATTCCCCCACCACCACTCCCTACTACTGTATGCTTATATCAGGAGAAGATATATTGCTACCTGTATCAATACCAGTGATATTTGCACTACAAACTGGAAACAAGGGAAGCTATATGGCAATTGTGTAGGACTGAACCCTCTACCCTGCCACCAGTGCACTGGAAGTCTAAGAGCAAGAGCTCTTATCCTTTTACCCATGCAGACTACACCGATCAGTTGGACTAAAATGTTGACTTCTCGTTGTTCACTTGGGGACACAAAATACAAGTACCTCAGAAGTCAGAGTGAGTTCATCTGATGGCGGGAACACTAATTTTAAGGAAAGCTTATCCACATACAAAAATCAGCCCACTGTTCTCAGCAGGAGTAACAACTACTAGTAGTAGTATCATGTGTATGGACAAGCTTGAAGCAAGTGAATGTAAAAAAAAACATGTCTTTAATTTGTAAATTAAACATTAGCTGTCACAGGCAGGGAGACCAGTGATCATCAGTGTTACAGGGTGTGTACAAACATGGTTTATTGACAGCCAGAAATAGCTGTTTTGCCTACCTCCAGTCTTTCTATTTTGTTGGCGTCATATTCTAACATCAGGAGTATGTGAGACAATTTGCTGCTCTTGTCTTCTCAGATGTATTCTTGGTCTCAACAGTTGAATTTTCTTTTTCATGTTTCCTTTATCTCAGTTGACAAGCTAAAGAATTCAAATATCTTGGAAGTATGATCACAGAAGATGGCAGATTGGACAGAGAAATCGAAATCAGATGCCAAAAAGCTAATGCACTTACATATCAACTATCACTCTTACTTAAACATCCAAATATACCCATGTCCACAAAACAACAGATAATAAACAGCATATTCACACCAACCCTATGCTATCAATCTCAAACTTGGACTTTATCCAAATCACACCCTCGTAAAATCAACACCTGTGAGATGAGATGCCTGAGGAGAGCTGCCAACCTAACAATCCGAGACTGCGTAAGAAATGCTGTTATCAGACAGACTGTGGGATCAACACCTTGTGCCACATTTATTGAAAGACAGAAGATCAAGTGGTTTGGCCATGTCGTTAGACTGCAACACCAACTACCATCACTGGCCTTACATCTAAGATCATCTGTGACAAGACCAAGAGGAAGCCCAAGAAGACAATGGATTGACGACATCAAAGACATTATACAATCACACGGAATGACACTATCCAGTGCCGCCCACCAGGCGCTGGAACGCAAATTATTCCTTCCCACGACGCTTGACGGCAGAAGTGGAAGATGATCATGTTGATGATGATGATGATGTTGATGATGATGATGTTGATGATGATGTTGATGATGACATGTGTTCAACACAGCCTAACTATCTTAATTTGTTGGGTTTGAAAATAATTGATGGGTATTAATATAGTTGGACTCTGTGGTAGCATGGAGGCTAGCCTGCTTGCCTACCAACTTGGAGGTCATGTGTTCGATTAACCATCAGGCAGATTATGTGAAGATGTGCCTCGGCTCCCAAATTGACGCTGCCTAAAATGGAAATGTTCTGTCAAGTAAGGACAGCCCACTTGATACTGACCGCATCATCCATTGAGTTCCGATTGGTCTATTCAAATAAGGAGTTAGCACTATTTACCCAGTACACCTCAAAGTATATAAAAGAGTTCTTACTTTTTTCCCACTATTCTTATATTGTTGAATGGAGGTCAGCATGACCAAATAGATAAGAGCACTTTTTCTTAAACATCCGGTGTGCTGATGCCAAGGTAGTGAGTTCTACCTCTACACCAGACAGTTCGACTAAAATGTTGACTTCTCATCCTTGACTTGGGGTATGTAAATTACAAGTACATCAGAAGTCAGAGTGAGTTCACTTAATGGTGAGGGACACTGGTAATCGAGAAAGCTAATCCACGCAGAAATATCAGTCCAATGCACAAGTAGTAATATGTGTATGGACTATGCTTGAGTTCAAAGCGAGCCAACACAAAGAGGGGAAATATGGTTAAATTAATACCTTTTATTATCATCCTCTATTTATTAATACTCTTATGTTTGTCTGTACCTAAAATATCCTATTTTCAAAGCACTGTAATTAAACAAGGTCATACTGTTTTCTAGAAATCAATTTTTGTTTTATCCCACAGACAAATCCAAAACTGAATTTGAAGCTCACATGAGTACTCATTTTGAATTCAGCTGCCCACACTGTGACTACACAGCTCGGACGGAAGGGCGATTAATCCGACACATCAAGGACTTTCATTCTGAAAATAGCTTTAAGCGACATGTTTCTGACCGATCAAAAACCTACAAGTGCAAACAGTGTACATTTACATCTACAGAGAGAGTGAGTAATAAATTAAGTTACAGTGGTTATTATTCTGTTTCTATTCTTTGATTCATATTTAGAGGATACATGTTGTATGTGATTTTGTACAGAGATTGCTTTTACTCTGCTTTAAAGCTTACACTTTCTTCTTAGGTAAAAATAATCTCTCACAACAGTGCTTTAAAGCTTACACTTTCTTCTTAGGTAAAAATAATCTCTCACAACAGTGCTTTAAAGCTTCCACTTTCTTCTTAGGTAAAAATAATCTCTCACAACAGTGCTTTAAAGCTTAGACTTTCTTCTTAGGTAAAAATAATCTCTCACAACAGTGCTTTAAAGCTTACACTTTCTTCTTAGGTTGTTCATTGCGGATTCAAAGAATATGCTTAGCAAGGTGGTGAAAGGAATGTATCGTGTCGAATGGCTCTCGTCGCTTCAGAGGTCACAGATTGTGAGAATTGTATGGATATTTTGCCCTGGCCATGCAGGGGTGCGGGGGAATGAACAGGCTGATAGGCTAGCAGGGAATGCACCTCTTGGTGGTATCTTGCCCATGGACAAGGGGGAGGTGGTTGTGTGCTTGTGGGACCAGGTGGAGAAGGCGGAGAAACAGATTGAGAACCCATATGTGGAAAGAATTAGATTGCAGGGGTTCTTGAAGAATCTCAAAACTGAGAGGAAAAACCAGGAGAACTTTCAATCAGATAGCGGTGGAACGATTAGTAGTATGACTCTTCGCTGGCTGTTGAATGAGGGGACTGAGCACGTATGGGTATGTCCTGAGTGCAGTGATGTCGGTTCTTAACTCAACTCAACTCTTAACTTAAAATAATCTTTCACAACAGTTCAGCAGTGAAGAAATTTAAAAATTCAAAAACTTTAAATATTTTGGCTCCATAATCAACAACATTGATTTTTCAAAAGAAGATAGGCGTAGACTGATCATAGCAATGCAGAAGTTAAACAAATTTAAGTAAGCAGCCTGTTTTAGAACATGCATCTTTTCTTTCCTGTGGCAACTTATGGGTGTAAATCATGAACCATTTTGCAATCATTAAAGAAGAAAATCAGGGCTTTTGAAATTATATGTTATAGAGCAATTCTAAGAATGTCATGGACCATAAAGATGATAAACGCTGACATCCTACAAAGATCTGAGCATTGATGAAAACTGTTTCATAAATAGCATCTTGTCCCAGAAACTGAAATACGTTGGCGACATTAAACATCACAGCTGTTTGGAAAGAACAGTGATGGAAGACATGGTTCCTAAAAGAAGAGAAAGAAGAAAAGAATGATCAAATCAGTCAGAAAGAAACCAACACCAGCTCAAGACGATTACCACCTTTTGGACAGACCAGAATAAATCATTATCTGGTGCTCCAGAACAGAACACAACATATTACGCAACCACGTGTATACAAAATTCAAGATTAGCGAAACAGCCATGTGTACTGACGCCACAGATAACAGATCACATACTTCAAGACTGCCAAAAATACAAAATATCTAGGTACACCTTCTTGCTTAGAGAAACAACAGTGGAAGATAAGCTATATGGACCACTGAGTAAACTAAAAAAGATATTGAAATTCATGCAAGAGACAACAGTGCCTTTATAGACAAATTTCAAACCAACAAAAGAAGACGAAGAAGAGGCAGAGTCAACTAGAATGAAGATGGTCACAGAATATTGAAGACACCTTGGGCATGTGAATTCATGAGGCAGGATAACTTACAAAAGGCCAAGAATCTTTTCAGTGGCTGTGACGAGAGTGTTGTTCAGCAAGGGATCTGCTAAATGTTGTTGGTATTTATATATATGAGGTCTGCTCAAATAGTGCAGGATCTTTGGCCAGAACAAATATAATTGCTCACCTACAGGTCTGAAACCCTAATCCCCTTCAAAGTACTCTCATTGGGGCCGTGCACACTTCTCTGAGCGGACCCGGCATTGTTGTAAACATTTCAGGAAGACCCCTTTAGCAGTGGAGCATAGCATGGTTATTGCATTACGAATAATATCTTCCTTTGATTCACATTGAGTCTAATTTTCATAAAAATTGAACTAACGTTCACCAATAAGACATTCAGTCTTGTCATGGAGTGGCCCTAATAATTTTGATGGTTGGCAAGACAATTTGTCTGCTTGTGGCTTAAACTGAATCTTTATTTAGAACCATTGTTCATCAATAAGTCATTCAGTTTTGTCATGGAGTTGCTATGATAATATTGATAATTAAAAGTCGATTTGAACCCTTTACAATTATTAGCAAATCTGGTTTTTGAAAATTTTTCAATAGTTAATAAGTGTTTACGCCTTTGTATCATTTAATATTCAACATGTCTTTTAAATGTGTATTTCACAGGAGAAGTTTTGGGAACATTCTCGAACTCACATCAAGGAGGACAAGCGTCTTGAGTGCCCTCACTGTTTATTTGTCACAGAGCACAAACATCATCTAGAGTACCATCTTTCCAACCACTCTGGTTCAAAACCCTTTAAATGTCCTAAGTGTAACTACTCCTGTGTGAATAGGTCTATGCTTAATTCCCATATGAAATCTCATACAAACATCTACCCACACAGATGCTCCGACTGCACCTATGCAAGTAAGTACGCTCACAGCCTGAAACTTCATTTGAAGAAGTATAAGCACAAGCCAGCTATGGCTCTGAATCATGATGGCAGTCTTCCAGAGAAAACTGATGGAGAAAACAGTGGATTACATAGTGGTACTAAATCTCATTGTTCTACAGATCAGTCAGATTTAAGGAATGATGCAGTCAACCCAAATTTCAGCCAGTTTGGAATGTCAACTGCAGCTCTAGGAATGCCAAATGCAGCTCTAGGAATGCCAAGTGCACCTCTAAGAATGCCAGTTATGGCTCCAGCATTCAATAACATGATGCCTTTTTGGCCAATGTTACATCCCTCAGCCATGCAGCCACGTATGTTGACTGGTACAATGATGTTTAATCAGCTAGTGGGGATTGGTGGTGTCAACAAAGATGATAGTGAAATAGAAGGTGAATCAAAGCATGCAACTAAAAATGAAAAGGGAAAGATTAACAGTAGAATGGATATTAACAATCTTGTTTGTCAAAAATGTAGTATTACATTCCAAAGCACTGAGGCTTGGTACCATCACATATATTTTGTGCATGGTAACACAGCAAAAGAAGCTGCAGAATATAGTTACAGCAATGAAGAAGTGCCAAGGAACAGACATAATAATAAAAGCAACTGTAATCAAGATTGGAAGAACCACGAATTGCTGC
Organism: Cepaea hortensis; assembly: GCA_963921405.1. Taxonomy (NCBI): domain Eukaryota; kingdom Metazoa; phylum Mollusca; class Gastropoda; order Stylommatophora; family Helicidae; genus Cepaea; species Cepaea hortensis. The sequence goes on along the minus strand of OY992887.1, from coordinate 43,385,906 downwards.
ATCCTCTCACTGCACCTGATGACCAACAAGACCAGGTTTGCCAGAATAATTCTAGTTCACACATACTTCCTAGAGTAAATTCAGATCATGTAAATAATGAAAGAGGACAGAAAGCCAAATCAGCAAATAGTTTACCAGAATCATCACCTTTGCCATTAAATCCCGATAAAAGCAGTTGTAAACACAAACTTGAGAAAATACACCAGAATGTTGCCATCAGTAATAACAAGAATGAGAACATTAGTGATCCTACAAATAGAGCAGACACTCTACAGCAGGTAACTGAAAACTGTCAACCTGAAATATCTTCTCAGAAGAAAATTTTGCCAAGTGAACAGACACTGCAGGAAGTTGAAAGAAACACTCAGAATACAATAACAGATTTCAAGAATAATTTTCATTTTCAGTGTAGTCCAAGTGCTGTGGATATTTCACAACAAAAACCTTCTACTGTTTTCAGCAACCTGGACTTCCCATCGGAAAAGGACAAGGAAAACATTAAAAGGTATAAAGAACATTCTGGAAATCAAGTGACATCTCCGTCAAGGGCATCTACTCTGCTGCCCAGTAAGCACATACTTTCAGAGGGTGAAAATATAGTCATAAACAATCAAATCTCTGATGAAATAACCATGCCACGGAAGCGATCACGAAAGGGTAAAGCATACAAACTAGACATAGGTTCCCTCCAGAAACAGAAAATCCCAACAGATTCATCTTGTGATGAAGCTGAACCTGAATTTGTTACAGGAATTGCTTTTGGCCAAGGCACATCTCTAAAATTTATTAACAATGACAAGACTGTTGATGAAACAAATCTTACTGAAATTCAGAGGTGTAAGCCAAAGGTAGTCTCAGACCAACAAGCTGTAACTGGTAAAAATAATGTAGGATTATATGATGCAAAATCTAAATATCTGGGAACCCGAAACCTTCACAAAATGGTGCCTGAAAACTATAAGAAAAGAAAAACAGAATTTTTACAGAATAAAAACACAAATAAGGAAGAAATAGAAATCAAGGCAAAAAATACCAACAGTGATGTTGAAGCTATTGAGAACTCAGAGAATGGTCAAATAATCTTACATGAAGTGGAGATAGAAATCCAGAAATTTCAAAATGAACAGGTAGAATCATATTCAAAGAAGCTCGAAACCTGTCAAGCAGACACAGAATGGGTTAATATCAGTGAGAATACAAATGGCAAGCTATGTGTTGATAGCCAAGCAAAGGAAAATGTTACTGAAGTATCTGCAAGTAATGGAACGGCCTCAGATAATGTAGTCATGACAGCTCAGTCACAGAAAACCATAGATCACTTGAATCAAACTGAAATGAGAAATTCAGCTAATGAGGAGAAAGAGGAAACTTTCTGCTCTCCTGTAAAAAGAACAAATCTTGGATGGAGTATGATGAAATTAGGGATGATTCCAATGTCTTCAAAGCTTCCTCCTGTTAGATCTTCGTCTCAGAAACAAACTTGTATGTCTTCTCCTGTGCTGCAAGGTAGTTTGCCAGATTTATCAGTCAGAGGCTATGAACATTTGGCTATTCATAATGATATAAAGTCATCAGACGTGCTGCCAGACCCTTCACCCTCTAATTATTTTAACAGCCCACAGCCATCTAACCCACATACTCCAAACTCTGCCTTGCTTGCGAAACCTCCAGCAAATCTTGTTTCCTCACCTCCCAAGGCATATGTCCACCCAACTAATAGAAAGACACCTGACCCAACAGTAGCGCCACCGGCTTCAATAAACAAACAGAAGGAAAGGAAACTATATGAATGTATACACTGTGAGTTATCATTTGGGGACTGTATTATGTACACCGTACACATGGGCTATCACAGCAAACAAAACGCATTCCAATGCAATAATTGTGGGGTTGTTTGTCAAGATAGAATAGAATTTTTCCTACACATGGTTCAATCTTCTCATGTATAAGCTTTAGAAATGGCCCTTTCAAATGGAATCATTATATTCATCAGTCTAAGACAGATGTTGATTATGTCACTTCACTGTTCCCCCTTTTGAACATTTCTCTTCATCTCCATGTAGTTTGAACCCCAGTGACCACGTATGCCTGGGTAATGTAATTGGTCTTTGATGTCCTCTTTCTCCTTTGTCTTCAATTTTGCCATCAGGTTTTTCCGATAGTTGATCAATATGGCCCATATAGTCACCAAGACAAGATCTTTCAACCTCACTGCATTCCATTTTATAAGTGCTTTCTCTGCCTCTTTAGAAAACATTAGGGCAACACCTTCTCTGTGGAGGGTGTTGTCATTTGGATGTCCTAAGAACAGCACTGTTCTACCTGTGCTTAGAAATATTTTGCCTGCTGCAATCCAACTTATTTCACGCAATCCCTAAATGCTTATCTCATAGTATTTCATTTCCTCCAGCTTCTGTGCTGTCTTTACCATTTCATACATTGTTCTAACTTTCCTATTTCTAGAATCTGTACATTTTTTGCTTTTTTTTCACATGAATTGTGACCTATTCTTCTGTATACTCTTATTTCTAGCACTTGTAAATATGTGTTTGTTTTTACTCCTGAAATAAGACCTATTTTACTGACTAAACACATTTCTTGAATCTGTATATTTTGTATTATTTTTTACCCCCATTAAATAAGTCCTATTCTTCTATATATCCACATTTCTAGGACCTGTATATTTGTTTCCTTATGTTCCCATGAAATGCGACCTATCTTCTGTATATCCACATTTCTAGGACCTGTATATTTGTTTCCTTATGTTCCCATGAAATGTGACCTATCTTCTGTATATCCACGTTTCTAGGACCTGTATATTTGTTTCCTTATGTTCCCATGAAATATGACCTATCTTATGTATATCCACGTTTCTAGGACCTGTATATTTGTTTCCTTATGTTCCCATGAATTGTGACCTATCTTATGTATATCCACGTTTCTAGGACCTGTATATTTGTTTCCTTATGTTCCCATGAAATGCGACCTATCTTCTGTATATCCACATTTCTAGGACCTGTATATTTGTTTTCCTATATGACCCATCTTTTGTATATTCACATTTCTAGGATCTGTATTTTTTCCTTGTGTAACCCATCTTATGTATATCCACATTTCTAGGACCTGTATATTTGTTTCCTTGTGTTCTCATGAAATGTGACCTGTCTTCTGTATATCCACATTTCTAGGACCTGTATATTTGTTTTCCTATATGACCTATCTTCTGTATATCCACGTTTCTAGGACCTGTATATTTGTTTCCATGTGTTTCCATGAAATGCGACCTATCTTCTGTATATCCACATTTCTAGGACCTGTATATTTGTTTTCCTATATGACCCATCTTTTGTATATTCACATTTCTAGGATCTGTATGTTTTTCCTTGTGTTACCCATCTTATGTATACCCACATTTCTAGGACCTGTATATTTGTTTCCTTATGTGACCCATCTTCTGTATATCCACAATTCTAGGATCTGTATATTTGTTTTCTTATGTGGCCCGCCTTCTGTATATCCACAGTTCTAGGATCGGTATATTTGTTTCCTTACATGACCAATCTTCTGTATATCCACATTTCTAGGACCTGTACATTTGTTTTCTTATGTGATCCATCTTCTGTATATTCACATTTCTAGGACCTGAATATTTGTTTCCTTATGTACCCATGATATGTGATCCATTCCTTATGTAATAGTTTAGGACCTGCACATTTGTTTCCTTATGTGACCCATCTTCTTATGTTCCCATCAGATGTGACCTATTCCTTATGTACATAGATTAGGACCTGTATATTTGTTTACTTATCCCCATCATGTGTTGTATATTCTTCTGTATATAGCAATTATAGAACCTGTATAGTTTGCTTTTATTCACTTAAATGCAATCTGTTCTTCTGTAAATCTATTTTTCTAAGACCTGTAAATGTGTTTCCTTGTGTTCCCATGAAGTGTGACCCATTCCTTATATACACATTTCAAGTATCTGTAAATTTGTTTACTATTCCCCTTTAGATGTGACCTATTTTTTCTGTGTACACATTTCTAGGAACTGTAAAGATGTTTGTTTTTATTTCCAGAAATGTGATATATTCTTCTATATATCCATAGTTTAAGGACCTGTATATTTGTTTGCTTTTGTCCCATGAAATGTGATCTATTCTTCTGTATAATCACATTTCTATGACCTGTATGCCGGCTGTGTGGCGAAGGAGTTACGAATACAATTTGTAATAATGCATACTACATTCGAAACACAGTTGCGGGCAATTTACTATTTCCGTACAATTGTATGAGCACAGCGTCAGTCATTCAGAAAGCAATGGCAAACTACTGAATGTAAAACTGGCCCATGAATCACTAACAGCCATAAAATGCTGAGGTTGACTGCTACGCCCTGTAAAGGATATGCAGCTAACTTTTTAATGACCTGTATATTTGTTTATTGTAATACACACATTTATTTTATGTCTTGTAAACATTAGAAGGGCATTTCACAAAAACTAGAACTTGTTACAAGCATTATAATATGAGCATGTCTTACAAACATAATACAAAGTGCACATCTTATGATAACTGATGTGTAAACCTTATATGTATGAAAATTACATGACGTTCTTGCCTTAGATCACTTGCATGTCGTTTAGGTAGTAAATGTGTACTTCTTGTACACATTAGGTGATTTAAGTAATATATAAGAATTTGAATATTTATACATTTTACTGGTAGACCATTATATACACTCACAAGCATTAGAAGAAAAACCCTGTTTTACAGTGGTCCAGAACTGTATCAGGTGTGACTAAATGATATGGAAAGTATATTTTATTATCTTAAAAACCCACTATACGAATCTGAAGATATCAGAAGACAATCCAATTTACGCCAGATAAAAACCAAAGGTGTAGTAAAGTTGTAATAGTTTGTGGTATTATTACTAACATACTATTCACCGGCCATGATTAATGCTATACATTAATATTTTTTATTTTATATATTAATATTTATACACTGAATAAATATTAAAAGTATTTGCTGGGTATTCACATGAAATGGGAGCTGCAGTGGCCCGGTGGTCAGGCATTCACATCCCAACTGAGGCAGGAAATTTTAAAAATTGATCTGGGCTTTCGGGTGGACCCAGCCTAAAATAGGTATGGAAATGTCCTGGCAAGTAAAGGCAGCCATCATAATATTGACCATATTACCCATTAGTGTGAATTTGTCTCTGAAAATATGTGGCTAATAATGTATAGTAGTTCATACACTTCAATACGTGAAAACATATTTTGTTTTTTTACTTTACTTATTGTGATTATTCCTTGAAGGTGTGTCATAAATATACAATATCAAATAATCTTGGTTGTTCAAACTGTAAAATACTGACCCATCATATTGCATGTTTAGTTTACATTTCTAAATGATGTTGGAATTTGTTAGAAAGCGCTGTCATTGAGTAGATATTTAAGATTTATCACTGTAAATAAATTATCTGATAGCATGCATTTTTTGTTCACCTATTCATACATTTTAGTTATTCAAAGTGTTTCTATGGTGATTTTTTTGTTTCAATAATTTTCTGTTATATGCTGTATATATTCACACCAGTGATTCTTTATTTCAATATTATTCTTTTATTCATTTAACTAAACATAACTGTTAACACTTAACTGTGTGTTTATCTAGTCTTGATTGTTGTATGTTTTGTAAATATACTCCCAAACACCTCCAGACATTTTACAAGAGCTGGGCCGTAGTCTTTACCCTGAATACGAAGGAGTAGCAGGACAAAGTTGAAACAATTCACATTCTAAGCTACTCATTTTTGTACTGAATGTGTGAAATATGTACTGATTTCTTCAATGTGTTTTCCTGCTGTGATGCAAGGTGCAACATACCATATTACCTGAAATTTCTGCTCCAACAAGTTGTCATAACTGTGATAGAATTCCTGATATTAGATGGAAAGACAATTTCAGAAATACACGGGGATATGGAACCAGTGGTAAGACTATAAATTTAGTATGTTTTTTTTTTTTTGGGGCGTTCTCATTTTGAACACAAGCATAGTCCACATGTTCTAATACTTCTAAAGCACTGAGCTAATGTTTGCATGTGGATTAGCTTTCCCTTTTACCAGTGCCCCTTGACATCAGTGAACCCACTCCGACTTCTGAGGTACTTGTAATTTACAACCCCAAGTCAAGGATAAGAAGTCAAAATTTTAGTCCAACTGACTGATGTCTGGGTTGAACCATTAACTCTACATCAGCACACTGGATGTTTAAGAGTGACTGCTCTGATCCATTCTGCCATGCTGACCTGTAGTATGTTGTTTAACTGAGCACTGTTTACAACTATAATCAAATTCTGTTTTTGTTACATTATATTGCCAAACTCAGTTGATTTTATTTAACCATATATGATATAATTGGTTGGTAGGTGAATCTCATGGAAGACTGAGAACTACATCCAATGCATGATGTTCATGCTGGTGTAGAGACTTTCCTATCGACCCTGGAGCAAAGTACCATCTCCCCAAGGACTGTGTTACAGAGATCTCCCCCTCTCCGAGCTCAGAACCCATGCTGGGTGTGCAAGTCCAGTGCTGGAACTTCACATCTGTGCAGAGGCACATTAGCATGTAACCTGGTCATGATTCAGCACAGCACACAGGGACTGGCTGGGATTCGGCCTAGTTTGCTAATGCTTCTTCCACAGCTTTTAGGTATTTAATTTTCAGCACTCCAAACCAGTGCCCAGAGTGAACACTTTATATTGTTTAAGGATATAACTAAGTGGTGCTTTTTTTTAAGCAACTATACGGCCTCTGTGAATGGATGTACTGTCATTTTCATCGGTGATTTTGTATTAATACTAATATGGTATAAGAGGCAGCATTTTACATAAGACTTTCAAGTTGTGAATGTTTTTGCATTTGTATGAACTCAGGGATATATTTTACTTGAAGTATATTTACACACATAACTGTAAATATGTGTGTATGTTTATTGCTGTTTTTTAACATCTCAGGGTTTGAATTTATGTATTCTACTATAATTTAGTACGATAATATGAAATGTGGAAATGTAAAGTTAGCATTATTACTTTTGGTTCAACATGCATGCTTAATTTATTCAGAAACGAAAATATGTATATCATTGCACAGATTTGTGTGTAAATATCTGTTATATAGGAAGTTGTGACAATGTAGTGGCTAGATGCTCGCCTGGTAGTCTGGCGGTCATTGGTTTGAATCCACGTTGGGGCGGACTTTACCAAATCGACTTGGGATCCCAGGTCGATACCACCTAAAATGGATACCAGGAAACATTCTGGGAAGAAAAGGCAACTGGCGGGATAATTACCAATTCACCCACCAGAGCCGACCGATGATATATCAAAATATGGGTCTGGCACTATATTCTCAATGCTCTTAAGGCATGCAAAGGGGTCCTCTAATTTTTTTTTTTTTTTTTTTTTTTTTGGTTTGTATTTTATAACTATTTTAAAGAGAAAAATAAATAGAGGACAGCCCCCCCCCCCCCCCCCCATTTTTCTTTCTTTCTTTCTTTCTTTCTATATGTTATACCTATTTGCCGGCTCTGTATCGACGCAGTTTGTAATCCCGCATACTGTGTTCGAAACACAGCTGCGGACGATTTGGCAGCAGACAGCCATGAAAAGGTTTTTTTTTTTTTTTTTGTAAATAAAATTGTATGGTGCTAGTCGTTCAAAAAGCAATGGCGATCTGCTGAATGCAAACTTGCCAAGAGATCACAAATAGTCAAAAAAGCTGGGATTGACTGATGTCCTATAAAGGATATGCAACAAACTAACTATACCTATTTTGAATGGTGTATAGAAGTTCTACCTCAAGTATGCAAGCATTTCATCTCATATGTTTGTATGGTTGACTTCATGTCTGTGGAAGGTTGACATTAACTGATTCCGTGCCAGACAGAAAGTGGGTTTAGACCAAACATGGTGCACAATCAAATGAACAAGTATTACAGTGTAAATTTCCGTTCACTGAGCATTGAAATTGCGGAACATATCAAAATAAAACAAATAACACAATGACCTTAGTATGGCAATATATCATTCTTCTGCCCAAATGGGAAGTCAGATTTGACGATATATGGCACTGAATCAGTTAAGTGCGTGGATTTGACTTGTGTGTAGAAATGTGATATACTATATTGTGCAGAAGTTAACACTCCAAGACTGTAAAAGTTTTCACTGATGTATGCACACTTTTTATATTATACTGCAGACTGACATGTGTAGAAGTTTGATTTCATGTGTTTAGTTCTGTTCATTATAAACAATAATTTCATAGCCCCAGTGTTATTATTTTTGTTAATACATCATACATGTACACATTCTCAAAAACCTCAGCTTCAATAATAATAATAATAATAATAATAATAATAATAATAAAAGAAGCAATGATAATATCAAAGAAATTGATCATGTACAAGTAATGTCAGTGGTATGAATTTGGAGTAAGTACGGAAATTTAAGTATTCGGGCACATAGATAACATCAGATGGAAGATATATCACAGAGATAAAGAACAAAATAGCACAAGCGAAAATTGCATCTGAGGATAGAAAAGAATTGTTACATATTATATTGAACCAGTTTTAACATACTGCTGTGAATCCTGGACAATTAGTACAATTACACTTGCATTCAAAGCGAGTGAACAAAAAAAGTAAACAAGAAAAAAAAACATTTCAGAGTTGTGGGTTTACAGAAGAATGCTAAAAATTCATTGCAAAGCCAAAACGAGTAATCAAAATATTGTGAACGAATCAAAGAACTTATTACGCACATCAGAAAGAGGAGGTCGTCATTTTTATGCAAGAGAAAAACTGATATATGTTACAACTGGTATAGGAGACAACAAGACATTCTTGGCAGTCTCTTGTAATGGCAAGAAAAAGTGGCCCAAAACAAACTGATACGCAGCGGTTGAGATCTCCAAATGAAGCATGATCGCACACGCCAGTCGGCAAGGCACTTCATAGTGATGAATTGTGTGTTCATTAGCTACTTTTCTGCACCAAATAATAGTGTTGTATATACGATATGTGTCTATTCTCGGTAAGAAGCAGAGCTTATCACCGAGGAAAAAAGTTAATAGAACAAAGAAAAATCATTAGAGCAAACAGGGACGGAAACATCCAAACACAACACGAGAACACCCAGAAGTGTGATAGGGTACACGAAACAGTTTGTAATGAATACTTGCAACAGAATAGAGCAGTGGTTCTCAACCTTTTTGGCCCATGTACCCCTTCACCGTATGTTCAGAATGTCACTCCAGCCTTTCGTATTTCTTCCCTATAAATCTCACCCCGCCCCTACGCAGTATATGTAAAAATTAAAATTTAATAACTCTTACTAGAACAAGTCTAGACGTCTTCATAAAACGTGATTTGCTGGTCTACTTACGTTATAAAACGAATTTAAGAGGGCGAGAAGTACAGATCCGTAAAGTATGGAGGGAAAAAACATCAAGTAATCGGTTCTTGTATTAACGCGATCTTGAAGTAATCTTAAATCCCCTCCCCCACCCCTCCGGGGGAGGGGGATTCCCCACAAGTTGAGAACCACTGGAATAGAGTATCTCCAGATGCAAGGAAAACGTGGAGATAAGCGGGTGAGTTCGGACCAGAATTACATGTATAAATTATACATTTGGTAGCACACGGCGTGTTCCATGCTCAGTCTTCGTAGACTTATATGGATAGGACACGTTAGGAGGATGGGTGACGGTAGAATACCAAAGGACATCTGTTTTGGTGAATTACAGATGGGTAGGAGATCTCAGGGTCGGCCTCTACTACGATACAAAGATGTGTGTAAGCGGGACATGATTGATAATAATGCACATTGGGAGCAAGTTGCCACTGAACGTGTTGCATGGAGGGCAACTATCATAAATGGAATACAGACAAAGGAGAAAATGATTGCAGATAAAGCACACACAGAGTGTGAGAGACGTAAGATGGTGCATGATGGTGGAAATGACTATGTGTTGACATGCATCTACTGTGGACGAACATTTACAGCTCGAATTGACCTTACCAGCCACATTCGCCACAGCCATGGGTTGTAGTTACGCCTATTTGAAGCACAATGTACCAAACTATCGTCTGTCAAGACGGAAAGGTGCCATTGTAACCCAATGTAATGGTAGCACTTTAACAGACAGCATTGATATACTATAAAGATTGAGGAAGTACTGTGGAAAAATGTCTGGAGACACGATAAAGAACCCAGATAATTTACACGAAAGCAAAGATAAAGAACCAGAACCAGAACCTTATTACTTATTAGAAGTACCATAAGCAATAAGAAGAAAGGGAAGTCACAAGACATAACACCAGGCAATAGAACTAATCCAGACAGGAGGAGAAGCCAGCGTCCACACCTACCCTGCACCTTGTGAGAAGATCATGGGAGTCTCCGTAGCGAAGCTGCTAAGAGATCTTCTTATTCTTGAAGGAAGTGAGTTCGTTTTTTTTTTTTTACTGCGTTGTTCAGACAAGAAAAGTCTTCACGTGCATTGCCAGTGGTTGGATCTTACACAACCCCAACAACTCTAGGACTGGGCGAGTGGCTCCTGAAGCGCGTTGTATGACTAGCAACCATACTGACTATTTCGTAGGTTACAATATACCCCATGTGGTAGGTCGCAGGCACTTTTCCTCTCTTTGTCTCTCTCTGTCTCTCTCTGTCTGTCTCTCTCTCGCTCTCCTCTCTCTCTCTCTCTCTCTCTCTCCCTCTCTCTCTCTTCTTGCATGTCCACATACACTAGCATTTTGTCTGTTGAAGTGTGTCTATGTAAGTACACGTGTTCCTGCACACCAGTCCACCCAGACCAACAGCACAATGGGGTCGTGGTCAATTTTACACGCCTCCTACCCCGCCCCCTTTTTTCTATGTGCTCACTGTACCGTAACATCCAGCACCGTTATACTAATACACCCGAGTTTTCCGTAGACATTCACAGGTCCGTACGTGAGGTGAGTATACAGTTTTTTTCTTCTCTAGAAACAGTTTTTCTATTAAACATTTTCTTCGACTAACATTCTTTTCAATTAACATTTTGTCAATTCTCATTTTCTCTTCATTGCTTCCATTTTTCCATGCATTTGTTCCTCTCGCCCTGTCATCACCTTCTAATGTAGTCACAGGAATTCTCCTTGACTGTATGTTGTGTTTGTGAATGTGTTTGTTTGCTGATGAAGGCTAACCGCCGCAACGTTCTGTATGTGTCGTAACTCTGTTATGTAAAGCTGCACTACTTTGTGTCATTATATATTGTTCAGACAAGAGCATTGTCTTTCCTAGACACTTCAGGGGAGAGAGAGAGAGAGAGAGAGAGCGGGGTCCAATACTGAGGCTTTGTGCGATACTCTAGGTAGGCGACATATCGTTATGCGAAAAGAGACATCTAGCCAAATGAGGTAAAACAAGCTGCAATAAAGTCGATTCTCTCATCTTTAACCCCTTTAATCTTTTACGCGTGAAATGTTGTTTGGCAGAAAGCCTGGAAGAGACCAATCTGCATCCCTCTCCGAAAGGAAAGAAATTTAAAACTGTGCACCAATCAACGACGCAAATATTTTTATTTTTTGTTTGTACATTGAGCACATAATCAAATATACAAGAGATTGATTGATTGATTTAGGAACCGACATCACAGCATACGGGACATTCCCATAAGCGCTCCGTCCCCATCCTCAGCAACCAGCGAAGAGTTCCAACACTAATAGTTCCAGTAGCAAAAATATACAAGAGAAAAGAAATCTATCAGGTGTGAAAGCTGTGGCACTGTATATAAATAATGTGCACTATCATGACGTCATATTATTGTACAAGAAATGAAAATGAACAGCAAGAGTGGATAGACGTAGTAGCCACAGAAATTTAAGAGAAATGTATGTTTCTAAACAATGCAAAAACCATAGTCATGGTTCATACCAAGAAAATATAAATCACACCAGGGTGTGCAGTGACAGCAAACTGGATAACACCCTCACACAAGAGAAAAGTCACTGTAATATATATATATGTGTGTGTGTGTGTTTGTGTGTGTGTGTGCGTGCGCGCGCACGCACACGAGCCACACACGCGAAAGACATTCTCTTCACATCAGCAGGTTATAGAAGAAAGTATGCAATGAAAGTAGCCAGACAAATAGACTCACTTACAAAAGCTACATGAGAAAAATCAGAAGTGCTACCAGAGAAGGCAAGAAGTAGTTCGTAATGTGTAATTGTAATATAGACTTCTTATAGAAATCAGGACATTAACAGGCTAATTCAGACCACCATCACATGTAATAGATTATGGGAATAGTATCACTTTGGCGGAAAGATATACTAGAAAGATGAAGAAATATACAAAGACACACAAATAATAGCACTGATAATACACCTAAAAATGCAGAGAACGAACCAGAACCTCTATTACAGGAGGAAGAGAAACCATCGGGTTGTGACGAGAAGAGTCAGACGACGGTGTCATCTCTACCACGCACTATGTGTGAAATTCTGGAATAGCGCAATTTCGCCCAAAGCTTGAAAAATAACAATCTACGCCCCTTTACCAGAGAAAGGAAATGTGCACCAGTTATCGAACCATCGCACTAATAATGAAATAAATCATAGTTAGCAAAATCCTCGCGCGAATCATCACGAAGAGGATATAAACATATATAAATATATGAAATACATAAAGCATGGGCAGGTATCTGACAGGGAAGAAGAAGCAACATATCTTCAACATGAGAACCAACTTTGAGGAATGCAGAGAGTGCAATTTAGCTCGTTATATTTGCTTCACAGACTACAGCACGGCCTTTGACTGTATTCAACATAAGAAATTGTGGAACATCAAGGGTGTCATGGAATTTCCAGCACATTTGATCCACTTAATTGAATCATTATATCACGATAAACAAGCAGCTGTCAGAGTAGTTGGTGAAACATCAACATAATTTGAAGTGCAAAAGGGAGTAAGATATGGTTGCATTCTCTCTCCATACATTTTCAACACATATGTAGAAAATGACGAGACCAAAGCCAATTTTGATCCATTCGTTATTGGTGGAAATTCAATTTCAGAACATAGATATACTGAAGACACAGTTCTCCTCCCAAATAGTACTAAACGATTAGAAAAGTTGACCCGGTCTGTCAAGAGACACAAAGAATATCAAAATCTGTTTCTACTGACAAAACTACACACCAACCAAAGATCGCAATCAACAATGAAGACATTGAAAATGTCACATACTTATAATATCTTGGATCAAAATCAACAACAATTGTAATTCTTCAAAAGAAGTTGACGCAGACTGCCCATAGCAATGCAGAGATTAAACGGTGTTAGGAACGTATGGCACAACAACAGCAAGAACATTACAGAAAAAATTGTTGAGAAATGTATCTCCCCGATGGCAACAAATAGATGTGAGTCAAGGACATTTGGCATTTACTAAACAAGAAAATGTGAGCCTTTAAGCTCAAAAGTTACAGAAAAAGTAGAATATTGTTGACCGAGAAGAAAACTACGAACTTTGACACGACCTGCCTGACCTTCGAATAAAACTGGCTAATAAACAGTGTCATGTCTGTGAAACTAAAATAGTCTGGCCATTTTAAACGTCATAGAGGCTTGGAGAGTACAGTCGTGAAAGGCGTGGTTCCTGGGAGGAGAGGCTGGGGTCGACCAGCACAGAGAGGGACGCAGGGCATGGCAGACAGCTTGGGCAGGAGGGAGCAAGAGGCGGGAGATATGGCCAGAGATCGGACACGGAACATGGCAGACAGCTTGGGCAGGAGGGTGCAAGAGGCGGGAGACATGGCCGGAGATCGGACACAGGACATGGCAGACACCTTGGGCAGGAGGGTGCAAGAGGCGGGAGACATGGCCAGAGATGGGACACAGAACATAGCAGACACCTTGGGCATCAGGGTGCAAGAGGCGGGAGACATGGCCAGAGATCGGACACAGGACATGGCAGACACCTTGGGCATCAGGGTGCAAGAGGCGGGAGACATGGCCAGAGATCGGACACAGGACATGGCAGACACCTTGGGCAGGAGGGTGCAAGAGGCGGGAGATATGACCAGAGATCGGACACAGGACATGGCAGACACCTTGGGCAGGAGGGTGCAAGAGGCGGGAGATATGATCAGAGATCGGACACAGGACATGGCAGACACCTTGGGCATCAGGCTGCAAGAGGCGGGAGACATGGCCAGAGATCGGACACAGGACATGGCAGACACCTTGGGCAGGAGGCGGGAGATATGGCCAGAGATCGGACACAGGACATGGCAGACACCTTGGGCAGGAGGGAGCAAGAGGCGGGAGACATGGCCAGAGATCGGACCGGTCTAAATAAACAGCATCCGTCCATCCATCATGTGCCATACCGATACGCGTGGGCGCTCATGTTCTGCCGTCTCACTCGAACACTAGAGTGGTGGATCAGCTCCGTGTTTCTGACTCGACCATGTCACGTGACCAAGCCATCCATTTATTTACTTATCGGTCTTCCCCTTGGTCTCTTCCCTTTGATCTTGCCAGTTGTCACCAAGTTCCCCAAGTAATTTCTTCTCATAACATGCCCCAAAAAATTTGACTGTCTACGTCTAATGACTCTGATCAGTTTACGATCTTCATTTGTTTCTTGAAGGACTTGTTCATTGATTTTTTCTGTCTTTCCATGGTATTCTTTGCATTTTCCTCAGAAACCACATTTCCACAGCCATCAGATGTTTTTCAGCTTGACTGCTCATTGTCCACGCTTCACATCTATGCAAAATTACAGGTTCTATGTAGCACTTCAACACTCTTTTTCTGGTTTCAATTTATATCTTTTTATTGGTCAGTATGTTTTTCATCTTGCAAAAGGCTACCTTCGCAATGGCAGTTCTTGTTCTAATCTCTTCAAGGCATCTCCCATCAGATGTTATGACTGTTCAAAGATAACTGTACCGATATGCCCATGTACTCGTATATCACATTGTGGTATTTCCTTCTTCCCAGTGACGACCATAATCTGTGTCTTCTTACTATTCAATTCTAACCATAGTTGCTCACTGTGTGCAACAACCGCATCTACTAAATGTCGCAGGTCCTTTTCATTGTCTGTAATCAAGACTGTATCATCTGCCTATCTAATGTTATTGATGTATCTTACCCCAATGTTGATTCCTTCCACAATAATAAATAAACAGCCTAGAGCAGTGTTTTTAAACTGGGGTTCCACGAGTGGCACCAAAGCAGACCGCAATCGCCTAAATGCAACATTTCTGCTCATCTAGATATTACATAAAGTAGGACAGACTTTGATCAACGCACAGAGTTCCTTGACCAACGTAGACATTTGCGTAAGAATCTGCCCCAGCAGAAAGATTGAAAAACACTGGAGTAGAGACTAGCTCGATTAACACCTAGACCGGGGAATTTTTCTTAACTGGGAATAGTATTTTCGTAATAATACGAGTCTTCTACGGCATTTTTGTGCTATGTTTGCTAATTTATTGCTTCTATTCACACTTGCAATTCACTTACCTATCACTGTCAAACAAATAAATCCTTGTTACATACCTATAAAATGGATGACAGGCTAAAAGAAGCAAATATTTCCGGAGCGTCGGACCTGTGTTGACAGCCAGGCGCATCTGGGGACTGGAAAGACGTGTGTTTGTTTGTATTGCCATGGAAACTATGGTAACGTCAGAGCGTAGTATAATAGTGTGACATTACAGGTTAGGCACGTGATCGTACAGCACACAAGTCTTCGCGTTGTTAGAAAGATAACTTTATTAGTCGACTCGTTCTATCTCTGCACCCATGATGGAGACTCCCTTCTTGATGTTGACATCTCTTCTCGCTAGAACCCAAGTGACGTGTGTGCTTACCTAGATACACTTCTTCATTCGTGCACCCACGTTCACTATGGTTTTCCCCCTAGTCAAGGAATGCGCAGCATTCCTTAACTCTTTACTCTTAACCTAATTCCCTCACTGTTACAATGCCTCCCCTTCTTCAAAGAGAATTTTTCCTTGAAAAAATCTCAACCCCAACTTTTAATTAGTTAACTTTACATCTCCATTCTACAATAACAACAATTCCATATATTTCCTAACTCAATTCTCCTATCTCCTCATAGCCAATTGCTAGCTAGAGACAATAATATCGAAACTCTCTACAAAACTCGTTATAAAGTTCTCTAGAAAACTTTCTACAAAACTCTCCATAAAATTCCCCACAATACAAAAGTCTCCATAAGCGAACCGCTTTTAACTTTAATATGTCCATCTAAATTATGATTGACAAAACTGAAGATATTCCCCTTATCCTTTATTTCCCCCTTATTCACATTCTCACACTCTCAGTATTCTAGGATAGACAGAAAAAAAAATAGCTAGTTTAGATTTGGGTAGGTGCGCACCTGAAATTAATAAAAGTAAGGAAAAAGTAAGAAAGTAAGAAGTAATCACCTTTCTCTTCCCATACATTCTCAAAACTTTATCAAAAAATAAAGTTTCAAAATTTATCTTCAGTTTCCGTCAATAATAATTGTTATTATCAAAAAAAAATATGTTAATCCAAAACTGCTAGCCTTTGTATTATTCAGATCATCAATTTCCCGTTTACCATTCCTTCCACAACAAAAAACTTCCTAACTATTATTATACTGTTAAGTACAGTCTTCTTCTTCCAGTATGCAGTTATTTAAATGCCAAAACTCAACCTGGCATTTCCCCCCATATTCTCCCATTAAACGCTGTTCAACCCAGCTCCTATTTTAAACCTTGTATATACATTGCATACCCCACATGTAATAACAACATACCCCTCCATTACTACATATAGAGTCACTTCACTAACCACTACTTTAATTCATCTTCTAACTGAACTTCAAAGTAATAATCATTTTAAACACCCTTAAGGTAACTCAATCAATCCAAAACATCGTAAAAATAACTATCTAAGTTAACTTATTTTTCACATTTCATAAAACACAATTGAAGTCCCAACAATTGAGCAAACCATTTCAATCCCCTCATCATTATCCCCACACATTAATCAATGTACACATACATTATAAATTTCAAGACCATTTTCTGAGTACCCAATAATAATTTTCCGCTTTAGAAAAACTCCATCAAGTACCTTTGTAAACACAAAAATATCGTGTCCAACTTCTTCTTCTATCTGCCATCTGCAGAACCTTGTATCCCTCTATTCATCTATCACTTCTCCATTTCTTTAATAACCTCAAATTTTTTTCTATAATTGCAATATCTACATCAATGTCGCTATCCTCTCGAGGAGAGCTATCTTCTTTCATATCAGCTTCTTCATCAGTTTCTGACTTTTCATCCATCTCTTGTTCCCCATCTGTATATCCATTACTAGCAACCGCTAATCTCTTCCTTTCTAAATCCAATCTAATTTTCCTGTCTTGCCGTCTCAACAAATTTTCAAATAGTGGCATCTCTTCCTCACTCGAAGAATTCGCTCTAAGTTTCCTTTGCCTCTTAATTTCTTTTTCTTTCTGTCTATCCAACTTTCTTTTTACTGCCTGTCTTGTATTCATAAATGGAGGTTCAATATTTTCCCTGACTGACTCTTCACTAATATAATCGTCATACACGTTATTTTCCTCTGTCATGACTGTTTTTGGTACCGTTTCTTCTTGTTCAGCTGTAGTAGATGCTGTTGTTACTTGTTTTCCATTCTCTATAGGTATTGGATATACCGATTGTCTGACCATCTGTCCACCTGACAATATTTCTTCAGAACCATAATTATTATTATTATTCTCTGCATCCCTTTCCTCATTATCCCGCCTTAAGTGTTCTACGTGTGAACGTGCAACATGCCCTGAAATTTGATTCTTAATAGTATACGACACTGGACCTTTTTTTTCTAAAATATAGTATCCCGGGACCCAATGAGCATCAAACTTAGAGTTTTTTCTATGTTTTTTATAATATACCCTATCCCCTACGTTAAACTCTTGTAAGTGTGCATTTTTATTTGCGTATTTCTTCTGTCTTTCTCTAGCTTTAATTATATTATTTCTTAAACGTATATGTGCTTTATGCATTTCTTGCAACCTTGTTTCTTGAAAATCTTCCCCCAGATATTTTCTCCTAGGCTTTAATAAATTATCAATTGGCAATATTGGTTCTCTTCCATGTACTAAGTAAAATGGTGAGAAACCTGTTCCTTCATTTTCATGTGTACGTATCGCCGCTAATGCTATCCCCAAATAAAGATCCCAATCCATATCGTGTTCTTCTACATTTTTCGCTAGAATATTGTATAGTGTTCTGTGTTGTCTCTCATTTTTAGCATTAGAAGTTGGTCTGTAATATGAAGTTATAATGTGTTTTATATTCCAATCTTTTACCAATTTCTCAAACTTTTTATTTACAAACTCTTTCCCATTGTCTGTAAGTATTATTTGTGGACACCCAAACCTTGGTATAAATTCTTGTAAAAGCATATTTATAACTGAATCAGCACTCTTGTCTGGAATTGGATACACTTCTGGCCAAAGACTATATGAATCAACTATATGTAGTAGGTATACATTTCCCGATAATGTTTTTGGATGAGGACCTGAAATATCCAAACTTACTTTCTGCATTGGAAATTGAGGAATATCGGTATCTTGTAAAGGACATTTAATTATCTTCATGTTTCTTAACCTACACTTTTCACATGCTTCAACATATTCATATACGCTTTTGAATAAATTCGGCCAATAATATTTACTGCTAATAGCCTTCACTAACTTATCTCGTCCAAAATGACCATTATTATCGTGGTACGCCTTTAATACTTCTTGTTCTAAATGTTTCGGAATATATTTTCTTACTCCTTCACCTTTTTCACTGATATAATATAATTGATTGTCTTCTTGTAACTCTACAAACTTTCTTTTAAAACTATTTTCCCCTGTTTCTTTCAATTTCTTTTTTATCTGTACTACTTTTGGATCTAATTCTTGTTCTGTTTTCATATCAAACTGTTCTAAATGTGGGTCTTCTGTTCTAGATTCCGACTCTTGCTCCGATGGTAAACTCTCAAATTCTTCCCTATTTATTATGGCAGAATCTAATATATTTACTTGCCAGTTTCGATCGTCTACCTCTGGTTCAACTTCATCTTCCGTGTTTCCTGATGACTGTGGGTACGGGATTCTAGACAAAAGATCGGCGCACGTATTATGTTTCCCTGACACATACTCAACCCTAGCATTATACCCTTGTAAATTCAATGCCCACGTTTGTATTTTCCTATTTTGTATTGGTGCTTCTAATATTGACTTTAATGGCATGTGGTCAGTTCTAATAATGAAATTGGCGTTATGTAAATAGTAATTTAATTTTTGAAGAGCGTAGTGTATAGCATATGCTTCTTTCTCAATAATCGGCCATTTCTTTTGAGTCTTGCTGAGTTTATGAGACAAGAAATAGATTGGTCTTTCATTTTTAACCCCTGGTATTCCAGATTCTTCTCCTTCATATGGTTGAACCAAACATGCTCCTATTGCGTTGTCTGAAGCATCTGTGTATAATATTAGCTGTTTATTCAAGTCTGGATGTGTCAATAATGGTACCACTGTTAAGCTATCTTTTAAAAGTTCAAACGCTTTTTGACACTCATCATCCCACTTAAATCTAGCGTATTTTCCCGTTAAATTCGTAATAGGTATTGCTATCCTTGAAAAAGCTGGTACAAACCGCCTATAATACGCACACGTTCCTATAAAAGCACGCACTTCCTTAACGTTAGTGGGAGGAGGTAACTCTTTAATAACCTTTATCTTTTCCTGGTCTGGTTTAATACCTTCCCTATTTATTATATAGCCTAAATATTTTGTTTCTGTCTTTAAAAACTGGCACTTACTAAGCTTTAATTTAACGTCATGCCTTCTTAATCTGTCAAATACTAGTCTAACATGTTTCAAATGATTCTCTACATCTCCCTTCGTAAAAACCAATACGTCATCAATATATGCCAGGGCAAAACTTTGCATACCGTCTAGTACCTCATTTATTAAGAACATATAGTGAGATGGTGCATTTTTGAGACCGAATGGCATACGTAAGAATTCGTAAGAACCCATATGAGTACAAAAGGCACTTTTCCTTTGCGCGTCCTTCGACATCGGAATACACCAAAATCCTGCCCTTGCATCCAGCGTTGTGAAATATGTAGAGCCATTAAGTAACCCCAAAATATCATCAATTACTGGCAGTGGGTACGCTACATTCTTAGTAATTTTATTTAACGCCCTGTAGTCACAGCAAAACCTGTTCGAACCATCAGACTTGGCCACAATTACCACCGGAGATGACCATTCCGATTTTGATCTTGTTATTATGCCTGCTTTCAACATATCTTCTATTGCCTTTTCTACGACTTCTCTATTTCTTAATGGAGTTCTGTATGGTTTTAAACTAATTGGTGGATGATCTCCCGTGTCTATTTCCATCGTAACTGTTTGTGTCTTACCCAATTCTAAATCATTTATCGCAAACACATCTTGATTTTGCTTTATAAGTTGTTCTAACACTTCTTTATTTTCTGGCGAAGTTTTTAATTGTGCTAACAATTCTTTTTCTCTTGTTACTTTGTCTATTGAATGTATTTGTGCTGTATTTCTTCTAGATGGATGGATCAATTCATCCATTCTTACGTTCCCTTTTCTTCTGTATCCGTGTCTATTATTACTTCTTTCATTAGAGGTTTCTGAATAACTTATGCCTGCCATATTTACTCTATCCGTTGCCATTATGTCACTCACGTTATGTTCTAGCTTGGCTATTACACATCCTCTGTATAATTTAATTTCTCTACCTGTGTTATTAATAACCATTACTGGAAATGTTAAACTTTTATCTAATTCTATTATTCCATCCGGAACTTCTAAACCTGGCTCATCAATTATTTCATTTTGCAATTCGGTGATTCTGACTATGTTTCCTGCTACATAATACGGGTTTCTCTTCAGTCTTGCTTGTATCAAATTAACTGACTGTGGTTTTAAATTCATGGTCGTTTTGACTCTAACTAGTGTCGACACATGCATATCTTCTTCTAGATCTACGTAAACATCTTGAAATTTTAATTTATGCAAATCAAATAAAAGTCTCACCCCATTTTTCAATAAAAAATCTCGTCCCAATATCATATTTCTATTTAAATCTTTAACTACATGGAACATATGCCTAACATTTATCCCTCCTAATTTCAAATTTATCATCGTTTGTCCTAACACTTCTAATTTTTGTCCCGTTACCGAATGAAGATTCTCCTGAATTCTAAATATTTTACAATTTTTTAACATTCGATATAAAAATGCTTCCTTAATCACGCTAACTTGTGCTCCCGAATCAACTAACGTTCTAACTTTATATTTTCCTATCTGTACTATACATGAGCTAGGATCTACCATATTTAATGACAATTGTTTTACCTCGGCTTGTTTTTTATTTCTAAATGTTCTATTATAGTCATCCTTTGGGTTTTTAATATATTGATGCCCTTTTTGGATCTTACTATCTTCCCTCCTACTGCCGATCCTATTCAGTAAGCGGGATGCCAATTTCCCTGATTTCCTGACCTTCTAAAATTTCTCTGTATTCCTCCAGAATTCCAATTTGCTGGTCTGCCATTTGCAACTCTATTCTGTATACTCTTCTGAACACCTCTACTATTTTGCGTATTCGATGGGCCACTTCTGTTACCACAAAAGCGAAAAATGTGCCCCCGTTGGAGACATCCCCAACAAACCACATTCGAGTTATTTGTGTTACCTTCCATGTCTCTTACAGTATTTCTCACTTGTCCTCTTCTATCTTGATTATATACATTCTCGTTTCTTTGCACCATCTGTATTTCTCCTCGTCTTCCTCTCCATCCATTTCTATACTGTCCTATTTCCATAGGTTCTTCAACTCTATCTTCCGAACTACTACCTAACTCTCGTCCTACCCTTAACCTAAACCTCCTCCTCAAGCTTTCCTCTTGTATAGCGATATCTACCGCTTGTGACAATCTTGCAGGATTCTCTCTTAATAATTTAAATTTCAATCCATCTGACTTAATCCCATCAACAAAAATCCCTACTAACATCCGTTCCACTTCTTCTGCTCGTACATTCTGTCCCAAAAACGACTCTTCAGCTAAATTGATTAACCTGTCACTGTATAACTGAACACTTTCTGTGCTGTTTTGTCTAGTCTGTCGCAACACTGAGAATGCGTGTTGTGGATCAGTAATTTCAGCATATTTTCTTGCGAGATCATCTTTAAATTCTTCCCAGGTTTCACCTCCCGCTGCTTCTAACTTTCTCCTAATATGGTCAGAAACTGGACTTGTACTTGTTCTGTATGCCAAATTCTTTTTCTCTCCATCTGTAGCGTTTACTAAATATGCATGCTTCTCAATAGAAATAATCCATTTCTTAAACTGATTTGCTTGTCCACTAAATCTTTCCACATCAGTGCTTATATTTTGTTGTCTTAACACTGCATCAAGCCTTGATATTGCCCCGCCAACTCCAGTGAGTACCTGTGAAAAATCTTGGGATTCCATCCTAAAATTTATAATTATTAAGGAATATACAAACAATTCAGACAATATTAATTTCAAACTCAGCAACAATACATAATCTGTTAATTACTCTAATATTATCTAATTATCTTAACTAAAGGCCTCCAGTCGAAGATCCTGATGAAGAAATATTCCTGTTTCAATCCTGAATTCCAACAAAAGAATTTAAATGACCTCCTGATTCGGAATTACCTACACCACATAAAAAAGGACTCTAACTAAGCTCGTTGAAATGAGCAGAACGAAGAAGAGCCTCTGGATTTCTTTTCTTAATAATTCAATCGGAGTCGAAATCAGATCTTTCCAATTCCTGACGTTGATTATGCTCGATATCAGGCTCGCAACAAGAATATTTGATTCCCTGCTCGATTACTGTAGATTCCCTTCGATTAAGGTCACCTTCACGCAAGCGACTTCAGCAAAAAAAAACTCACTTTCCAACAGCAATCTGTGATTTTCATATATATATATCAGCGCAAACGTAATCCAGTCAACAACAATTGGACTTAAAGTTGACGCTATTCAGTCTCTTATTTTCATGTGTAATTCTCGGCATGGTCAGTTTAAATTTCTTTATCCAAACCCCGAGTTGAGACAAGTTTCATTTATGCCTTCCTTTAATTGAAGTTACTGTAGAGAGTATTGCAGATCTTGATTTCATAATTATTGAATTTGCACCATACCCTTGACTTCACCTTCAAACAGTCCCACGGGTTAACACTCATAATTTGTACTGATTCTTTGATGCAGAACAGCATTACTTGATCTCAATATAACATTTTGCGTTGGTCAATTCTCCAGTTAATTTCATAATTATGCAATAACATCAGTCTTTCAAAAAAATAAGTATCAATCAAACCTTTTCTTTAGCGCTGACATTGAAAATGGATCTCCTTCTTAATCAGGAATCTAGTGAAAACCCAGAATAGTTACCAACAGTCAGCTTTCATCTGTTGCGTTTCTTAATATTTACTTCTTCAGACACACCAGACATAACCATCTTGTATGGCGGTACTCTCTCTCACCGCGACCTCCCATGTTTCATAAATTCACGGCACCAAATCAACCTGCTATAATAGTGTGACATTACAGGTTAGGCACGTGATCGTACAGCACACAAGTCTTCGCGTTGTTAGAAAGATAACTTTATTAGTCGACTCGTTCTATCTCTGCACACATGATGGAGACTCCCTTCTTGATGTTGACATCTCTTCTCGCTAGAACCCAAGTGACGTGTGTGCTTACCTAGATACACTTCTTCATTCGTGCACCCACGTTCACTATGGTTTTCCCCCTAGTCAAGGAATGCGCAGCATTCCTTAACTCTTTACTCTTAACCTAATTCCCTCACTGTTACAGTAGGCGGAGCTACCACGAGCCGGGGAAGGACTTGGGATGGCGCGAAATAATCAAATATTACAATAAACAAGAAAATCTAGATACAATAATTTAAAATTGAAAATAGTAAATGTAAGTCACATAGCAGCCAGGTCTTCGCACTTGTAAAAAATCTCTTAGTATTGCAAAAATAATATTTAAATTTAAATTGTATCACAACGTCTCGTGTTCCATACGTTTTATCAAACACATTCAGTACCGCCGACGGGCCTGATGAACTGGGTCGAGGGCCGCATCCGGCCCGCCGGCCGCTCACACACTAAGCGTGTGAGACGTAACTTGGTGCATAATGGCGGAAATGACCCGATGTTCACATGCATCCATTGTGGACGAACATTTACAGCGTGAATTGGTCTGAGCAATCACATTCGCTCCCGCCATGGGTTGTAGTTATTATGCCTTTTTGAATCACGATGTAACAAACTATCGTCTGTCAAGACGGCAAGGTGCCATTCCACACACACACACACGCACGCGCACGCACACACACACGCGCACACACACGCGCACACGCACACACTTCAGAGGTCACAGATCATGAGAATTGTATGGATATTTTACCCTGGCCATGCGGGTGTACGGGGGAATAAACAGGCTGATAGGCTAGCAGGGAAGGCACCTCTTGGTGGAATTTTGCCTATGGACAGGGGGGAGGTGGTCGTGCGCTTGTGGGACCAGGTGGAGAAGGCAGAGGAACAGATTGAGAACTCATATGTGGAAAGAATGAGATTGCGGGGGATCGGCAGGGGTTCTGGAAGAATCTCAAAACTGAGAGGGAAGACCAGGAGAACTTTTAATCAGATAGCGGTGGTAACGATTATTAGTGTGACTTTTCGCTGGCTGTTGAACGAGGGGACGGAGCACGTATGGGAATGTCCTGAGTGCAGTGATGTTGGTTCTTAACTCAGCTCAACTCAACTCAACGTAAATTTGCCTCTAAAATCAACCAACGCTAGGGTGTGTGTGTTGATAACGTTCCACATACACAAACTCACACAGTTTAATATTTTCCGAATCGGTCTAATATTTTCTTATCTTTCCACTGAAATTGTGTTCACAAAGTCAGTACCAAAATCGCATGATTTGTAAATACATGAACATATCTAATATCTGCAATGTCTGCGCATGCGTTGCTGAGAAACGGAAATACCTTTCTGAATTGCTGCATTCAACATGATATAGTTGGGCATGTTTTGAAATGAGTAAAACGTAAAGAAATAAAGCTTCAACCTGGAGAAGATGAATTAGTAATTCGACTATACTATTTAACGGAGATATATAGGCATTACTAGATCGCCCTGACAGGCAAATTATAACGCACGGCTAGACATTTTCTGAGTAAATGTTGCATACATTTAGTTTACTCACCGTCTGGCCCGGTCGTCTGCTATTTTGTGGCCTATGGGTACAAACAATGACTGTTTATACATTTGATACAGTTCGTGTCCAAGCGTCTACTGTCTAGAATCTCAGTATGGATCGCTTTTATTTTCTGTGAATGAGAAAACAATGCCGTTATTACAGCTTCTCCAGAATATAAACATTCGTTTATTCAATTTACAACAGATTACAGTTAAAAATTAAGGGAATCAAGAACAGTTGGTTACTGCAAAAAACGAGGAAAACAAATGCTGTCTACTTTCTGCATGTATACGCCTAATGAATGTGATGGCGATGTCATTGAAATATTTCCGTTTGACGAATATGATTGGAATAGGGTAAGTTACAAGTATTCTGTTTTGTTTTGTTGAAGCATATTATGCCAATTTGTTTTAGTTAAATGTATCTAGCAAGTAAACTGATGCTTGAGGAGAGTCAGCCAGTTATGTAACATCTTACAGATGTTAGAATATGCTGATGACGTGCTAGTGGATGATAATGCAGAAACTGTACACCAGTCATTAATGACCCAGTCGCCTGTCTTGTGTAGAACTTCACCCCCTCGCCCAACAGTCTTTTGGACAGTCTCTAAGAAAAGCCATATATTGCGCATCTGTTGCAGTCTTGTGTAAATTTTACATATCAAATTTTCCTTATTTTTTATTTGTGTTAATAACTAGTCTTCTTCAAAATTGAGATCTTGTTGGATAGATCTGTTTTCTCTCTCCCTTTTTCGGCCAATGAATGTTTAATCTTCTTCTTCTTCTTCAGCGTTCCGAGCCATTGAGGTTCTTTGCTGCAAATACAATCCGTCTCCATTTGTCTCTCTGGTGGACCTTCTCTTGCCAGTCGTTGATTCCAAGTGCTTGTAGGTCTGTACATGTATTATCTCTCCACCGTCTTCTCGGTCTACCTCGGGGTCTACGGTCATTTATTTCCTGAGTGTAAGCGAGTTTTGTTTCCCTATTATCTTCCATTCTTTCTATATGCCCCAGCCATTGTAGTCTATTAGCCTTCATGATACCAGTGATTAGCGGGGACTTAAACAGATCATAAATGTCTTTGTTACTTCTTCTTTTCCACTCTCCACTTTGTGTATCCCTAATGGGTCCAAAGATGCATCTTAAAATTTTGTTCTCAAAGGTTTGTAACAAGGCTTCGTCTCCTTTCGTTGTACTCCAGGTTTCAGAGCCATACGGCACAACTGGTCTGATCAGTGTTTTGTATATTGTGATTTTGGTGTTACGAGATAGCGCATTTGATTTTAGTATATGTTGTAGTGCATAGTATAACTTATTTCCAGAGTTGATTCTAGTTTGTATTTCTTCCCTTATGATGTTGGAGCAGTTGAAGATTGTATGTTTCCGTTCTTTTAATGGTCATATTATCTATTTGTATGTGGCCAGAGTTTTTAGCCATTCCGTCTCTTGAAATTACCATATATTCTGTCTTATCTTGGTTGATAACAAGCCCCATCTGTTGGGCTTTTTCCTAGATTTGGGAATGTAAATTCAAGTGCCTTGGAAGTCGAAGTGCATTCACCTAACGGTGGGGAACAATGGTAACAGGGAATGCTAACCCACATGTAAAAAATTAAAGTGCACTAACTAGCAGTAGCAACTACTACTAGTAGTAGTAGCATATGTGTGGACCACATGGAAATTCAAAGGGAGTGAACACAAAAACATGTACATACAAAGAGGTGGATATGTGCTTTTAAATTTACAAATCTGCTTCGATGCAAATTTGAACCAACAATCACTGGCTGACAGGCCCTTATGCTTCATAGACTGTCAAACTGTCATTTACTGCCAATATAGTACCTTGCGGTGTGTGGCAGGGGGGTCTTTGAGCCTGAGAAATTAAGGCCACCTGGCTAGTGCAGTCACCACAAACTGCAGGTTAGGATTTTCTTTTTGCCCCCATCAGAAAAAAATCCCACACCTTACCGAGGATTTGAACCCAGGTCTCCCAATGGAGAATCCGGCATTCTAGCCACTTGGCCAGCCGCTCTTCATAGACTATATCATCATTATCAAGTGCCCTGCAAGCTGGTTTAGGCGTATGCCTCTCCACAGATCTCGGTCTTTGGTGTTCTGGAGTAATGCTGCTGATGATATTCCTCCATGGCACCGCCTCAATTCATCCAGCATCATTTCTCTTGGTTAGCTTCTGCCTCTCTTCCCCTTGATCTTTCCAGTTATTATGATGTTCTCCTATACTTCTCTTCTTATCACATGACCAAAGAAAGCTGTTTGTCTCTTTTTTTATCGTTTTATATAATGTTCATTTTATTGGCTACTGTCAGGCAATCATTGTTAGTTACTCTGGCAGTCCAGGGAATTTGCAATGTTCATCCTAGGAACCACATTTCTGTTGCTTCCAAGCTCTTCCTAATTTGTTCATTTACATTCCAAGATTCACTACCATACTGTACAACAGGATCTATATAGCACTTCAGTACACTCTTTTTTTACATTCATTGATAGTGACTTATTACATAAGATACTTTTCATTTTCTGAAATAAAGCTTTTGCTTGTCCTATTCTGTTCTTAATCTCTGTTGTGCACCTTCCATCTGAAGTTGTAAATGCCCCTAGGTATTTAAAATTATCCACTTGGTTAAGAATTTTACCTTATATTTCTTTTTCACACTTTGGTGTCACCTTTTTCTTTGATATCACTATTGTTTCTGTTTTCTTGATTTTCAAGGAGAGTCCTTTCTTTGCACTGTCTGTTACTACAATGTCCAACAATTGTTGTAGATCATAGACTACACACAAGCAATTTAAAGCATGACAAAATAACCAAACTACTAGAACAATTATATATTTATGGCAAAGATTATAAAGAACACACAATGGCAGCACTTAGCAGCTATAAGATTAATCAATCATTTAATAACATTTCAGTGCATGGCAAAGGGTGTCAGACAAGGATGTGTTCTATCCTCTGATTTGGCTTTTTGAGAATACTAGTATATATAATGCCAGGGATTATGGTTGGGGTTATAATGTAAATAACTTATGTGATGCTGATGATAACTTGATAGCAAGCCAAAAGGAGCTACAGATAATGGATCTTCCAGTTCCAGTTTTTCACTTCTCATGATGTGGCCAAATAATCAAAACTGGTTCTTTTTGATGTTTGGGATAAGTTGCTTTTATGTCTTAGTCTGTTTTGATACATTTAGATTACTCATTTTGTCTGGCCAAGGATATTTTAATATTCTTCTATAAGCATGAATAATATAAATATGGAAGTAAAGGTAATATCAAACAAATGGATTATGTCCTTAGTGTACAATTAAAGTCAAAGTTAGTTTTTGGACGCAATTACAGAACTTAGCATCAAACTGAGAATACTTAACTCTAAATGTTAAATCGATACTACTGTATGTATCAGAAACACGGTGTGTGACTAAAAGAATTAATAATAAATTATAAACATTTATTAACTGGTTATTGCTGAGCATAATGGGACTAAATTGTTATGACAGAATCACCAATGTGGAGCTCATGGAGAGAATGACACAAATTCCGGTAAATCACAAGGTGAGTAAAAGTTGATGGTGCTGGACAGGACACACACGAATACAACCTGAGGATGGTACAACTGGACACCACTCCCTTATCTAGAATCCATAGTGTGAATGAAATATTGGGAGACCTAAAAACACACAGAGACAAGAATGAAAGACAAGACATGAATAATATGGGGAGAACATGGACATAGCTTCAGGAGACAGCAAAAGACAGGTAGAGTTGGTGTGAGTTGGTAGAGGGCCTACACCCACATGAGCAATAAAGTGCAATAGAAGAAGATGACAGAAATTCAAGTGTTTAGTCACATGGATAGCATCAGCTGGAAGATGTGTCACAGAGATAAAGAACAGAAAAGGACAAACAAAATCTACATTTTATCAAATGAAGAACACTTTATTTCTTGTAATTGAACGTTTGAAAAGTAATTCTTGTGTGAACTAGTTTTAACTAATATGACTGTGAATCATGGATAATTAGTAAGCAAGCAGCAAATGTCTTCATACCTTAGAGCAGTGGTTTTGAAGAATGCTAAAATTCCTTGGACAGACACAATGAGTAATCTAAATGTATTGAAAGAGGCTATGAAAGACATACGGACAAGTTATCATAAACATCAGAAAGTGACAATCATCATTTTTGGGGCCTCATTATGAGAAGTGAGAAACTGGAACTTATAGATTTGTGAAACAAGAGATAGAAGAAGACAGTGAGAAAAAATTCTTTACGCCCTTTTGTCATGGCATTGAAAGGTCTCAGCACATGAATAGATATATGCTGTTGGAGATCCCAAGATATGGAGAAGCATGATTGCTCATGCCAGTTGGCAAAGCACTTGATGATGATGAGAGTACCCCATCTCATAGTGCTATATAATATACTATTCCATCACACAATGCTGTATAATATACTATTCCATCTCACAATGATGTATAATATCCTACTCCATCTTGCAGTGCTGTATAACAGACTATTCCCAACTCATTAAATCAGGTAAAGGACCCTGTTAGACACATTGAGCCACATTGAGCATGTGCTAGACCAGTATTTCTTTCAACCAGTTGACACTCTATAGGTGATGTGGTCAGTTTCATGACGGCCGTCTTTATTTCTCAAGACAGTTCTTGGCACCCATTTTAGACTGGGTCAGCCTGGCAGTCCCGGGTCAGTTTTAAACATTTGAATTTGACTCGAAGCAGATGGAGCCCAAGACCACAGAGACAGCAGACAAGGATCTAGCTGCTACACTACCTCGGTTTGATCTCATAAATGCTGTATAATAGCCTTAACTCATGGTGCTGTGTATAGTCATCGGCTTCTCATAATAGGTAACCTAGTATATGTAAAACCCTCTAAATCAGTATGTCTGTAATATTTGTTGGTTTTTTTTATTTCTGCTTGCCTGCTTTGAATTCAAGCATAGTCCACACATGTGCTGCCGCTACTTGTGCACTGAACTGATTTTTGCACGTGGATTATCTTTCCCTATTCCCAGTGTCCCTTGCCATCAGGTGAACCCACTTCGACATATGAGGTACTTGTAATGTACGTCCCCAAGTCAAGGATGAGAAGTCAACATATTAGTCCAACTGGCCGGTGTAGGGGTTGAACCCGCTAGCTCGACATCAACACCACCAGATGTTTAAGAACTAGCAATCTTATCCATTCGACGATGCTGGCCTCCCAATGCTATGACTTGTATACAGTTGTTAAAGATCAATGTAGTAGATGTGATACAGAATGTTACACTCAAGTATTCGATCTGGTCCAAATAAGGTAACATCTGGTACAGTCAACTAAATTTGGTGTATTATACACACATATGCCAGTCTCCGCGGCGAAGTGGTAACCGACGCGGTTCGTAATTCCGTATACCCGCGTTCGAAACATCTGCGCGCGATTTGCAGCACACCGCGTTGCGTAGGTTTTGTGTTGGTATCGGTACCGGTCGTTCAGAAAGCAATGGCATACTACTGAAGTTAAACTTGCCAAGATATCACAGCGGCAGATATGCTGGTGTTGACTGCGATGTCCTGTAAAGGATATGCAATATCTGTGTGTGTGTGTGTGTCTGTGAGTGAGTGGGAGAGAGAGAGAGAAAGAGAGAGAGAGAGAGAGAGAGAGAGAGAGAGAGAGAGAGAGAGAGAGAGAGAGAGAGAGGTGGTTCTTGATGCGAATTTCAACCCATGACCGCCGGACCGGTAGGCAGACCGGAAAGCCACTATGCCGCCTCTGCTATGAATGAATGTGTGTGTGCCAGTATGTCTGTGTGTGTATCATATACATGCATATATGCATGCAAGCAGGGACACCCGTCAAGATATAAAGAAGGCATAATAATGTATACACAACGCATTGGAAGTAAAACATTGTAAGGCGTTAATTGTTTGTTAAAACGGAGACGCGTTCATCGGGAGGGAACGTTAAAGCCTGTTACTGTTACTGCAC